>JAGDQP010000594.1:49499-60942 GCA_022664845.1 Lepisma saccharinum | reverse complement strand
TAGCGCTTAGACTCACCAGACTAAAAGAAAGTTACAATCTGTAGCGCATAGACTCACCAGACAGATCCGCCGAAGTCAAAGTTGGTATCTAACTCCTGTTAACCTGTTCACTGATATAAGTCTGGTGGTGTATGTTACTCTAACGAACTCGAATCTCTGAATAAATATTGTCTCACAGTACTTCTGTATTTGTTAGTTCGTTTTCCCCTTTTTCGGGAAGGAGAGACGTTTGGGAAATTCCACGGGTCAGCAGACTTCCAGGGCAAAATGATGGCACCTCACGAGATTCCTGATAAGGCTGATAAGGAAAAACAAAGAAAGGTATGGTGCATTCAAGGGTGCACAACGGCGCTATAGGAGAATGAATTTTAGAGCTTCATATTTTCAATACTATTAACAGTAGAACTCAGGCGGCAGGGTAATTCGCAGATCTGCTTTCCTATTTTGTATTTACCTACCGGAAATATATATACAGGTAATCTCACTATTACTGCAATTTCGATTTTATTATTACTTCTACAACCATTTTTCAAATCTCTCTTACCTTATCGACATGGGCGCCCATCTTGTGGTTTTCAGAGGGGAGCAAAGATAAAGTGACAGTTTTTTTTATGATTTACTAAAAGTTATCAACAAGATAACCACTACAATATTTACTAAATTAAGGGCGCAAAAAGAACCATGCCATGAAGTACATTAAACCTACCTTAAAGTATACTGGAAGGTGATTGGAAATGCTTAAAAGAGTCTTATAATACTAATGGCTTAGTAAACTTTAAGATATTATTTATGAAATACTTGTCAAATGTGTGCAAATGAAACTCTGTCTCAAAGTATCCGTGCTGGTTTACTACAACCATTATTAGGAAACTCAAGATTAAAACAATTTAACAAAATTGAAAATTCAAAACCCTGCTATCAGGAATTTGTTCGATTGCGTAGGGAAGTCAAGAAAGACATAAAAATAGCCTATAAAACCTTTATATCATATTCTGAAAATAATATCAATAACGATCCAGGTTAACTGTGGAAATTTATTAAAAACAAAACAAAACATTTTCCCCAAAATATATTAAAATTTGAAGGTCGGATTTGTGTAACAATGAAGAAATAGCTAATACGTTTGCACAGTATTTCCAATTAGAATTTGTATCCTCTTCTCAACCGTTCAGTAATTTTAATAGTAATTCTAGGGGTTACGAAGAAACCTGAATACTGCCTATTGATCAAATACATCTGAACGAAATAGGAAAGGCTGTCAAGAATCTAAAATCCAAAACGACAGTTAGATCTGATTGTATACCCTCGTATATAGTGAAAGGATGTATTGATAAATTTAAACATTCCCTATTAATTGCGTTCAACTTGGCACTAAAAACATGTATTTTCCCTAACAAATGGAAATCTGCTTTAGTTTGTCCTATACCTAAAACAAACAACAGACGAGAAAATACCAACCACAGGCCTATAACAATCTTACCAATCTTTGCAAAATTCTCTGAACTGATTCTATATCAACGAATTATTAATCATTTGAAGGCAGTTATTTCAACTAAACAACATGGCATTGTTTCACAAAAATCCACGGTAACGAACCTTACAACTGTTACAGATTTTATTGAAAACTCGTTGGACAAAGGAAAGCAAGTCGATGCGATTTATATTGACTTTCAAAAGGTCTTTGACAGACTTAATCACAATCTATTACTAGGTAAATCAAATCACCATCACTTCTCTCTATCTTTGATTGTGTTCATGTGCTCTTATCTAACTAATCGCAGACAGTCTGTTCTATTTAAGGAACACAAATCTGATGAATATACAGCACTGTCATGAGTTCCACAAGGCTCGAATCTTGGACCGTTGTTATTCCTCTTGTTCATTAATGACCTACCGGATAATGAAAAAGTGCTATTTGTGGATGAACTCAAGTATATGCTCAAATTAATTCCATGAAGATGCCATAAAACTACAGCATAGTTTAGGCAACTTTACTAACTGTTGTGTTATCAATCAACTTGCAATTAATACCAAGTTTTATCATTCAGTACAAATAAAACGATTTATAATTCATAAGTAGGCCCGACGTAGTTAAAAAATCTTGGTGTCACGTTTGATAATATAAAATTAACGTTTAACATCCACATAAAATATATTATTACAAATGAAGCTTTTAACATTCTAGCATTTCTAATAAGAATGGGAAGAAAATTTAACAACGTTTCTACATTAGATAAAATATACTATGCTTATGTTCATTAGAGGAAAGACGTATCATTTCTGATCTGTTATTTCTTAGGAAAATAATTTAAAATGGCTTAGACTGGACAGACTTGGTATCATTGATACAGTTTCGTGTCCCGTCATTAAAAACTCGCGTAGCAACACTGGTCTCTTCCACTTCAAAAAGGCAAGGACAATATAATGATGAAATCACCAATCTGGAGAATATGTACTACCTACAATGAAATGTATAGAACTTCTATCGAATTGCATATATTTGATATGTCCTCGTCTTCCAAAGAATTTAGATATATTGTAATACAATTGTCTGTAAATGAGTATTTTAAATATCGACACACTAATTGGGTTACAAAGCTTATTGTGTTGATAATAAATATATAAATAATATAAAATATAGAAAGTAGATATAAACATTTTATTTTTGTTTTCTATCTTGCATAGTATAACTTTCTCTGGCTAGGGGGGGGGGGGCGAGTACCCCCTTGCACCCCCAAATGGGCGCCCTTCCTTATCCATGAGTTTTACGTAGACTAAACTTAAAACTGTCCTGTCTCTATATTTTAATCTGAGAAGATATTCTAGCCTTTATACACAGTACAATCTCAGCCTTCGCCCGGTGCGGTTGAGATGAGTAAGCCATGCTGAATCACATGCGAACAAATGTATATAGGTGTGAACAACGTCCTGACGAAGATAAATTTCTGTATCTAAATCATTGAATAAAAGGAACTCTAGAGATGGCATTAGTAGTCAAAAGTAGGTGTTACTAACTTGACAACAAGAGCCCTTTTCCTTTATTTCTACTTGTTTTCTCCTTGTATGTTGCTGCACGCGTGTATATGATATACTGTATATTTCCAACAACCACTACGTCCGTTCTCAAGCATATAAGCAGATAAATAGTGACAAATGGAGGCTCTTGACTCAGAAAAAATGGCCTTAAGTCTTATTTGTTATGTTTTTGAACCTAGTACACATATACTACTAAATAAATAAAAGTATTTTTTTAAAAAAAAAGAAGAAAGGGAAGAAAGAAACATACATCTTTGATGTATCTGGATAAGGTTAAGCATAAACTCAGCAAGGAGTCGGATCAAATGCTTGGTATGCAATATTTAATCCATCCATTATGTAATTACCAGGCGGGAGGTGGATCTGTTATTTTTTTCTGCACCATTGTAGTATCATAATACCTCTTTAAAGGCAGTAACTGGAGATCATAGAGGGGCATTGAAGAAAGATCAAACTTTGCACATGTAATAATATTTCTTATTTTAATCCATTTTTAATTTTATTGTTAGTCATCCTCAGCTCAAGTGCTTGAATATAATTTAAGGCAGAAGAAAAAGTAAGATAAATTCGTCGCGTGATATCTCTTGAGTTCGAAATGCTGAAAGAGAGAGAGAAGAGAGAGAGAGAGAGAGAGAGAGAGAGAGAGAGGTTATATAAAAGCGCTTGAGAGATGTAAGTTAGGAGCAGCGAGAGAGGGGGAAGGTTTAAAAATAAGAATCGCCTCATAAAATGGACTTAAGAATGACTAAATGGAAAGTCAGATATGCTTTTCTTTTCTCTTTGCAGTTTGGACTTGAGTAACAGAGAAGGGTGATTTATAATGGACCAAGCCAGCGGCATGAATCATCATCTTATCCGTTTGGAGTCTAAAAAGCTTCCAGAAATCCTTTTTGACATCAATGTCGGGGAGGAGAAGGAGGGTACAAGTCCGTACAGTCTTTACTCACGATTACTCCGAAAGCACTCGCGTGTTCATGCGTTAAGATCTCCCGGGATGAAAAGTAGGAGGAGAGAAATCGCGGGATTTTGTGGAGTGAATATGTCAAGCATTTTAACTCCCCACAACCACCACCAGCATCTTCCCATTTTCATACGATACCGTTCTGATAGCGTTTTGAAAGCCTTTTTATTTTTATTTTTACTTGCCAACTCTATATGCCGCTTTGTATCGAAGTGTTACGAATCCGAAACAGTAAAAAAGAAAAGAAAAAACTACACATTAAGGGCTTATGAATAACATCAATGGGTCTTTCACACAAAG
Source organism: Lepisma saccharinum (assembly GCA_022664845.1). Taxonomy (NCBI): domain Eukaryota; kingdom Metazoa; phylum Arthropoda; class Insecta; order Zygentoma; family Lepismatidae; genus Lepisma; species Lepisma saccharinum. The sequence goes on along the minus strand of JAGDQP010000594.1, from coordinate 56,645 downwards.
AGGCAGAGAATCGCAGACAATGTTGGATCGGGATCAGGTTTTTTCAGTACATAATAGGACGAATTTGTTCTTGCAATTTCTCGCTTGATCAGGGCTATTCTTATCTTCAGTCGGAAGGGACATGGAATGGGGAACTATCAGGCACAAAACATGAACAAATACACATATGGAAAACACAGCTTATACTCAGTTCATATCATCTGAAGGCTATGGTTAGGTTTCTGGATAGTCAGATAACAGACACTTTGTTTGATATTATTATACTTCTAGGTTTGCTTCTTACTTTCAACCCACACTGTGAAAAAAAATTCCGAGCATTCCTAGAAAAAGCTAGCTCTAGAAATTTCCAGTAACTTTTCCGAAGCATTTCTAGAAAAAAGCTAGCACTAATAAAAAACATCCGTCATTCAGTTCTCAGCGATACTGGGAGCAAAAGAAGAAACGAGAAGCCTGAAGTGAGATTTGAACACGAGTTGTTCGATTAAAAATCCAGCGTCTCACTCACTGGACTAAACTGTAAATCATAAGAAAACACTAGATCAAAGCAACATAGAGTGTCAGAAATGCGTTGACTGAACCGAGACTAATTAAGTTGCTCCTACGTCTTACGTAGTCTTGCCAACGAGACGAGATTTTGACTGTCTCGTCTCGAAAATGTCTTGTCCAAGAGTGTGTCTCTTCTCGAAAAGACGTATATTTTACATTACGAGAGCTCTGTCTCGTCTCGTCTCGTGGCACATTTCTTTGTAACATTTTTAAAACATCTTTATCACACGCCAATAGTGAATTTTAGATTACTTCTTGTATATTAATTCACTTCCGGTCAATTTTCGAACACTTTTTCTACTCTTCCCTACACAAGTTACACTGTATCTATAAGTAGTTCTAGTGGCCTAGAAGAAAAAGTTAAGAGTTGGCGGGAACAGGGATTGAACCCAAGTATAAACTAACATGAATTACAAAAACAAGTGAGGCAGAGCTCTGTCGGGGGACTATGCATATAAGCTACCGTCAGGCTTCATTTATATGATCAATGTTATGTTGGAAAAATTGCGGCGAGACCCTTCCAACGATACATCAACCACCTTCCTAGCCATAGTCGTTTCAAAGTTGAAATTCCCCTCCGAAACTGGGGAACAGCCCCTGCAATATGGATAAATTATACTGGTTTGAACTCGTCTTGCCGAGACCTTTGCAACACTTGCTGCTGAAGTCCAAAAGACCGAAAATTTGTCACTTTCCTCGTTATACATAGGTATGTTGAAGAAGTTGGATGCAAAAGTGAGGTAGCCGGAACATATCAGGACATATTATGATTATTTATAATATGTATAAGACGTCCTTAAAGGCGGTTCTGAGAAAATCATTTGCAACAGCCACTCAAATCACCTTAATGAGAACTACATAACCTCTGATACCCATTACTTAGACCTATACTCACTGAACACAATTAAGCTACGAGAATTTTTTAAAAGATCCATAAAAAAAGGAGCAATATTTTTTCCACTGTAGAAAATTTATAAAGGCATGAAATAAAATTTGAAACCAGGTACTTCTTTGTTAATTTCTTATCTCTAGAATCCCGGATTCAAAATTTAAAAACTGACGGACTAAATGAACAACAAATCAATTTACCTGTAATTTTACTGATTCACTAAATATTTTAAATGACAATTCAAATTAATGCTCAATATTTTGTTGGCTGAGACAGCAAATAACTTATACTTGTAAAGTTTTAGGAACCGTTGCCCAGTAAATGGAAAGTTTTCATACACGCAGAGCACCAAATGAACTGCCTCCGCTGGTTATCACAGATCAGCACGAAACTTCCACAGTTTATTGCTGATGAGTTCAAATGAACAGCCCTCTAATAGACCTACTACGTTTCGAAAGCGGAACACAAGTTACAGACGCCTGCAAGGTATGCAAAACTTCATACATGTATGTGGAAGGTATACGTTTACAGTTTACTATCAGATCAAAGGCTGCGCTGAAGATACTTTGTATATTAAATTAAAGTCATTGATGAAGTTGACGTGTTAATTTGCACTTATCCCCACCAAGTGAGAATACTATATAAATACAGGGTGACCCGGCGGGAACTTCCCATCCCGTTTATTTCGCAACGAATTGATTTCCAGGAATAATCCCGACACACGGCACACTTAATTTCAATTAAAATGTGCCATTGTGGTAAAGCATTACACGCTGTCCCATTTTTGTGGTCTGGTGACAAAAATTGAAAGCATAAGTCAAGTGACACATCATATGAATGGTATTTTGATTCCATTTACAAAAAGTGATCGTTTACTAGTTTTCTTGAAGATTTTGTGTGAAATTGCGTATTGGATTCTGAAATATTATACACTGAAACTTGGTAATAGCTGAGGTAATATTTTACACTAACGCTGTGAGTGCTTCAACTGCCCTCAAAAATGGAAAAGAACTTCCGGAAACATCAATGTGATATATTTAACCATCAACCAGGCGAGTCTGTTTCGTTACTACTAATGGAGTAGGTGCGTTGGTGTATAGTTTAGTCCCAAATTAAATTTACCATTTGGAACAAAGTAATATTCAAATTTATTAAAAAGTATTTTTATATTTTCAGTCCCCAGTAGCACACAAACGTTGAGAAAGGATGGATTAAACGTTAGTTCTGCTATGTAATTTTAACGTTGTATATGTACCGAAATGTCTCCCTGTTCAACGGTTCATTCGATGTTTAGAATCAACATAGTTTTCAACGTCAAGAATTATAGTATTCATCAATTTCTTTCACTTTGATATGTAGATTTTGTTTGTAAATTCTCTACCGGTCTGCAGTGGGATTCGAAGCTGTAACTTTCTGCATTCGTTGTTAGTAGTTTGTTGCTCTAATAGCTTTGCCACGAGCAATCCTAATATTATTTTCATTTTACTTTTATGTTATGAAAACTCACAACTTTACCCTAACCTCGAAAGTGATGCCATCTTTTAGCAATGTCGTCAAATATCTGATGGACTAGGAGGGGAGAGAAAAATCAATGAACTAACACAAGATACGTACAATCAGCAATCCTATACAGTATGGAATTCCACCCAATCTATACTATAGTGACCTTTTACCCCATGTTTCTGGACAGTTCCCCCGGAATAAGGCATTAATCCCCGGCTATTTGTCTCCCCGGTTTGAAGAATAAATATATTTCGAAAAAAATTATTGTTTTTATTAGAAAGTAACATTCAAAAACGACTTCTGTCTAGGGCAACCAGACATACTCTTTTCAGGGGTCCTATTTTTGTATTCTCTACTATTTCACTAACTGCCCTACGTGTATGTAATGCTATCAGAAATAGCGTGGTTCAAAGTGCATCTCCCTGTTTGACTCCAAGCAAGGAAGAAGTTGAATTATCTCGACTCTCCCTGGAATATCTGGAAAAAATATGGTCACCTAGCTTATATACAACGGGTGTTTAAATAAAAAGGCACGAAACGATACTGTGAGTATAATCGAAGTCTTTATTCAAAAGAAATCACCACAGGCCTGAGCACAACTCTACCACTGTTTCACGAGCCGAAGGATTTCCTGTTCCCAGAATTCCTGTGGCTCTGACAGCAAGAGGAGCCAGCCATCCACTATGTCCTTCAGTTCGTCGTCCGAGTTGAAGCGCTTCTCTTTGAGATTTTTTATTTTTAGCGGACCAAACAGATGGAAGTCGCAGGGCAGTATAGGAGGGCTGTAGGGCGGATGCTCAAGCTGCTCCCACTTGAACTTGTCCAGTACACAGTAACCTTGCAGTACATTTTGTGTGACCCGTCCATGAGCAACCCAGGCGGTTTACTCTTCATGGACTTGCGTAGGCTACGGAGTGTCTCACAGTACACGTCACTGTTAATGTTTTTTCCATGCTCGAGGAATTCGATGAGTATCGGACGTCGAAAAAAGACGATGAGGATCACCTTGTCTGCTGAGGGCACAGCGTTGAATATTTAAGGGGAGGTGACAACGTATGCTTCCATTGCATGCTGCCTCACTTAGTCTCTGGCTCGAAGTTCTGGCACCAGCTCTCGACACCGGCGAGCATCTTCGAAACCCACTGCGCGCACGCACACCTTCCGGTAACTCAACCTGTCGTGCACAATTGTCCACAATGTTCCAACGCTGCCCCCTACCATCACTGCCAACATTCGCATTGTGATACGCCGATCACTTCTCACCAGGTCGTTCACCTTGTCGATGAGTTCGGCCGTGATTACCGTGTTTGCCTGACCTGGTCTCGGGTCATCACTCAAACTCTCCCGGCCTTCACGAAAACAGCCTCCTCTTTCTCACTAACTTGTCGGACACACAGTCTCCCCGTATACGGCCACCATCCGGCGATGAATATCGGCCGGCTTAACCCCTTCGGCAGTCAGAAGTCTGATAATATCCACTGCTCCTCAATCGTCGAATTGTTCAATGTGAACGCCATGATTTCCTCACACGTACTGCCGCATCAATTGGACGGAACACAGAACTGACTGATTCTCTCCTGCGTCATGTGAGAGGCATCCACGCATGCGCAAAAACACGCCGGACACTACATTCTCTTCCCTAGATGTCGCACTACGTTATCTCAAAGCGGCATAGTCATATTTCAACCGGTTTGGTCTTTACGACGTTTCGTACCTTTGCATTTGAACACCCCTCATACATGAATTTTACTTCAGAGAAAGATTTCGTAACATAAAAGGAACAGTAAAATAGTAGTTACTCACTAGATGGCTTCGTGGATGAGTGGCTAGCATCACGAATTCCTAACGACGAGTGCAAGTCGGCATGTATCAGTGCAAGCCGAAATAAAGAACTCAGCTCGTGTTTTTATATTTGCGATAAAAAGGATTTAATTATGATAAATCGCGATTTCAACTTATAAATATTTTAAACAGTAAATTCGTAATCGTAGGCAATACTGCATCTTGGGACTTCGGTGGGAAGCATTCATAACGTTTATTAAATTACGACCTTACTTATGTAATTATAATCTTTCTTACGTTTGTAGTATTGAATAGTAACAATGGACATTTCCGTTTTCACCGTCCTTATATATTTTACAACTTGTTTGTGTATATCAGATTAAATAATATATAATGTTTCTGAAATTTCAGCGCTACGGTTTTCCATTACGTAGAAATATAGCATGAAATACTGAGAATTCAATCTTCTATGTCATACAACGAAAATCATCTCCTGATTGGTTTGGCGTAATCAATTTGTACTATTTCCGTAGCTATATGCTTCTCCCTATGTTACGTTCCTTATTCAGAAGTTTAAAGACGAAAAAATAAGAAAGAGAAAGAACATTCACATCATCACTTAACGAAATAATTAATGTTCAAATCTGCAGAACACACTTCAATACGTTAAAACACCAAAACATGTTTTTAATAACAGAAATTGCTCGAAACAATGACAGGGATCAGTCTTAACTTGCAGTGCTCTTCTTATCGCTAGTTTGTGTCAATTTTGTTATCCTGTCAATTTGGCGCAATTGGTTAGGGCACCTAACTTTTTAATATTTTATACTTTCACCTAAGGCTATTCGAATCCTATCAAAGGCCGTGTTTTATTTTACTTCACGAAATTCAAGAGTAACTTCAGTGTAACAGTTCCATTTTAGATTCTTAGTTCATACATGACTTTATTATTATTTTTTTACAATGACGTATTAAAACTATTTGATAAATGTACGGGCTACAAGTAGTACGTTAAATTGTTAACAGATGGCAGTAATGGGCGCTATTAATTCATATGCTTTTAAGTTCTTGAAAAATACTTCACTAGCATTCATTAAAAAAAACGATTGTCAGATGTAAAAAAGCCCACATCTTTTTTACAGAAAATAAATATGTAATTCTTTTCAAATACAAGAGTTCTAACGAGCATCATTAGAAGATATCTTGATTTAATCATGAAAAAGAGCTGCTATAAATTAGTGTTGAAGCTACCAAAATATATCAATACCTTAAAGAAGTAAAAATCAATTTCAATTGAATAAAACGAACTAACTGACGTGTTAAGGCATACAGAAACACTATTCACCGCTTATACTATTTCTTTCGATCCATTTTTGCTATCTCTTGTTAACAATACTAACAAATCAAATAACATCTGTATGTTAATGACACAGCCGACAGATTGATTACGTCATAACATGGTGGTGCCCTATTAAGCGCAAGACTGAGACTGTTCCGAAGCAAGGCTTTATAACTCTTGATAAATGCATCACAGAAAGAACAGAAAATGTTTCCATAGTCTACTTTAACAGAATATTTTTTTTATTCAAATACTAAAATACTACCGGAAATGTCCATTACGATTTATCACAACGTATTCAAACTATGGAGCGTAAATTTTGTTTTACAAAGAGAGAGTAAAAAGAACTTTTAAAAGGCTTGTAAGCTGACTAGGTTTTGATTTAAGGAAATCGAATGTCTTGCAATTGGATCACATATTAAATTAACTTGAATTATCTGTTATAGCCTACACTGACACTTTTGACGTCACATTTGAGGGATGGCGTCCTTCGGTGATCATTCTTCCATCAGAAGTCCTGCGAAGTTAATTCTGTGTAATATTCTACACCAGCAGTTTGCGCCCAACGTCTGAGGGCACTATTCCTCCAAAAGTGCTGGGAAGTTAGTGACCAGGGATTTAGTTAATGTACCATCCCGACATTCGCCTAGTGAAATTGATATAAACTCTGGAAAAATTCAGTAACGATGGTGTGTAACTGGCTTCCACCCGCATGTTCCTTTTCCCAACGTGCACGCGGAATGGCACCCCATATCAATCTGAAGTCCGTGGCATTACCTATTTCGCCTCAGAATTTGGGTGCTATCAGATCACATATTATAAGACAATACATTTAAATCTATGATGTTGGTGTTTCCAGGAGTTCTTTACTACTTACGATGGCAGTTGGAGTGCTCACTGCTCATAGCCTTAGTGTAAAATATTACCTCAGCTATTACCAATTTTCAGTTTATAATATTTGAGAGTTCAATATGCAATTTCCTGTAAAGTCCTTAAAGAAACTACTAAAGGATGATGATGATGATTATTATTATTATTAATATTATTATTATTATTATTATTATTATTATTATTATTATTATTATTA
>JAGDQP010000594.1:0-40726 GCA_022664845.1 Lepisma saccharinum | reverse complement strand
CCGTACATCATTACAGGTAAGACACATTGATTATAAACTTTACGCTTCAGACACATTGGAAGTTTGCTTTTGAAAATAAAGTGTAGTCTTCCAAAAGAACTCCACGCCATTTTACATCTTCTATTTATTTCATCAGTTAACTTTGCATTCGATGTTTTAAGCTGGCCTAGGTAAACATAATCATCAACTATGCCTATTGTCTTTCCGTTAATCTTCACTTCCTTCTTTGCAGCATGTTGGTTGTACATTACTTTTGTTTTACTTAAGTTCATTTTAAGGGCGATTTTCGAACTCTCGTTACTCAGTTCTTCCATTCTGGTTTGTAGTTCTTCTGCACTTGAAGCAAACAGGACTATATCATCAGCGAACCGTAAATGATGAAGATATTCGCCATTAATTTTAATTCCAACTTCATCCCAGTTTAAATTCTGGAACACTCTCTCCAGGACCGCACAAAACAGTTTTGGAGAAATTGAATCTCCTTGCCTTACCCCTTTTCCAACTTTAAATTTTTCACTGTCTTGATGCAGTCTAATGACAGAAGTGGCAGTCGAGTAAATGTTTCGCAGTAACTTGATGTATACACTTTCGATGCCTTGATGTTCAAGTGATTTAAGTACTGCTGACAAGGAGACAGAATCGAAAGCCTTTTCAAAATCTATGAATCCCAAACATAGTGGAAGTTCATATTCATTAGTCCTTTCCATAACTTCATTCAATGTTTGTATGTGGTCCATTGTGCTAAATCCACGACGAAATCCGGCTTGTTCCCTTCCCTGATTAAAATCTAAGTCTCGTTCAATACGATTCAAAATAACTTTGGTGAACATTTTGTATAGGACTGACAGTAAACTAATTGGTCTGTAGTTTTCTACGCGTTCTTTGTCCCATTTCTTGTACAACAAAATGATAACGGCATTGTTCCAAATTCTGGGTATTTCTCTCTTCCTTAGGCACATCGAGAATAATTTAGCAACTTCCTCTTTCATTTTTCACCTCCCCATTTAAACATCTCTGCTGTGAGTCCATCTTCTCCCGGTGATTTTCCGTTCTTCATCCCTCGAAGTACTTTATCCACTTCTTCTTTCATTACGTCTGGGACATCAACATCAATTTCTTCTGAATCTTCATTTCCTAGCTCTTCTTCGGAGTAGTACAATTCTGTGTAGAAATTTTCAAATATGTTTATAATTTCTTCCTTATTTCGTGTTACGGTCCCGTCTGGTCTCTTAACTGCAATTATTTGCTTTTTCCCTATCATGAGCTGCTGTTTGGCTTTCTTCAGGCTCTTGTTTTCCTCGATTGTATTTCTAACAAGATTTTCGTTATATCTTCGTACATCCTCTCTTATTTTCTTTCTTACGGTTTTATTTAGTTCTATGTACTCAATCCTCTTTATGCAATTTTCTTCTTCTTTCATTTCCCTTCTTTTCTTCATCAAGAGCTTAGTTTCTTCTGAGATTTTGCTCTCTTTTTTCTTTCTGGTAAATGGGGGTTTCTAACTCAAACCAATCATACTAAATCATTCACATGAAGCTACTTCAAAAACATCACAAAACGAATGGCTTCTTAGATGCTAGTAAAAGTTCATAATGCCCTTGTCACTTCCATGAAAATAGGTTAGTTAAACTTCTGCCAAATAAAAATTTTCCGATTTTCTGTCTTATATCTTGATCGAAACTTCTTCTGGGGACAAGAAATTTATCCCTGGCAGGGACGAAAATTAATTTGTCAAGGTAGGAATCTTTTTGCCAGGTAGGGGTGGTGGGGATACTTCTACTAATTCTCACACTGCCCAGAAGTAGGAATATCAGTTTCGGGTACCTTACTGTAAGAAACGTAGCACACGTGGGCCGAAAAGCTTTTTATCTCTCCTGAAGTTCAAAATATTGCTACATTTGTATTAACATTATGGTTAAACTACACAAGTAGCAAATAGAACGCGAAAACAATTTCCAAATTACAGAAAATCATTTTAAAATAAGATCTTAATAGTATCTTTCAAAGAAAATATCTTTTACAATGTGTTCTATGTGTTTTACAAATAATTTGAAAATCTCCTGAAATTCACCACCTAACAACATATTTTAATAAGCATTAGAAAGCAATTTTAATACAGAAAAAGGTGATTGTGTTGAAATACCGTAATTTTGAAAATAACGTTAACAATTATTTCATAGTTTTGTTTTTAAAAATGCATTATTTGATACTTTTTTAAAAGTCTTACATGGTGTTTTGAAAAGAAGTAAACGTTTTCTCTAAAATAATTTGATGTATCTATTTTTAACTACTTAAAAACCATTTTCATTATTTATTTGTTATTAAAGTATGATAATTACAACGGTAGATTATATTTCATAGATGAAGTATTTTGTCGGAAAATAAAAGTATTGCACTGAAATAATACAAAAAGTCCGATTTGTAAATTTTGTCGTAGTGGACTAGTGGGTCGTATAGCTGCCAAAAATGCTTGTTTAAAATGTCAAGTATCTCCTTTATATATTAGCGTAATTTTCGGATTGTAAAGGAAGTCTAAACGAGATTAACGCTTTATAACTATTATAGTTCATCTATGATCTTGACAGGAAAGTAGGCATGTTACAAGGTTCAACCGGTGAGCTGGCTGATAACAGCTTAGGGAGAGTATTTCTGACAGTGAGATTCACTCGACCATGACGTATACAAGCTGACGTAACTCGATTACCCATGATACCTTCCAGTTCAAGTGATGGCTGGTGCATCTTTATCTACACGAATTTATTGTAAGTTCTCAAGAACATACAGTTTTAAAAAAAGAGAGCAAGTAGACAAGCGGTTTCGATACCGCGACCTCCAGCGCGGAAAGCCAGCACCTAGACCACTACACTAGAGAGTCATTGGTGTTTTTATTCTACTTTTCGAATAGATCTGTTGTTACTTGCTTACACACACACACACATTCGCACTGTTCCTTTTCTTATCTATTTCCTTTTTTGATTTTCTATTTTGCCCGGCCTATTATCACACATTCAAACGTATGAGAATTCTTTTCCAATATATCTCCTCTTCATTGCTGCCACAGTAACTTGAAAAATTAAGCACTAAACATGCGATATGTTTGGCAGGAGCTTAATTTTTCATACCGAGATTAGTTTACAATATTCTGACCACTGCATGGGATTTACTTTCTTGAAAGATAGTACATTCTATATTTTATTACGAGAAAGTCAACTCTTAGTAACTAGGACTACGACCAAAATATTTGAACGAAATCGAAGATCTTATAACATATTCAGATAAACTATTCTGTGCTAACAATCCCTACATGGGATATACGTTGTTGAAACAATATATTCACATAATTTTGGGTCACTTCCTGTTTAATCCCGATCTAAGGATCAAAAGTGCAACCGGGATAAAGTGTGTTTATGCAATGTTCCAGTCTGAATTTGATTGTCGAGGCCAACTTCGTCAAATAATGCACGAAGTTCCACTAGAAAAGTTTATAGTTAACTTTGAGTGAATCTAATAAAAGTATTTGCAGAAGCATGATATAAATTGTATGCAACTACAATCCAATTCTTTCCGGATGAACAGTTAAAAGTGTCTCTTCTCTCCATTTCAGATATTTTCTGAAAGACCTTTTTAAGTTCACCTAGCACTGCCCGCTGATGACTACGATTAAAAAAATAAGAAACGCCAACAATTTTTGGAGAAAATGATAACTTTCCACTCAAGATAGCCGATAATGACAAGTCTTCTTGAACGGACACTATATTTCTTGCTCGTCTTTGCACTTCTTACGTACCGTATCATCTCGCAGCGATAGAAGTTCAACTGAACTGTTCAAGTAGGATGCTCTTGATTAGTTTGTGATTGCCTGTCAAATCAATATGCAAGAGTAAATGTAAAAAATCGCTTACCCTAATTCTTAAGGGGTTCAATGGCATGAGAAGATCCATTGAACAGGAAATAAACGATAAGCTGGACAGTCTCTCCCACCATTATATATCTTGGAGTGTTCTCAGCCGGTGTCATCGTATCTACATCATTTAAAATTGATCCTCTTGGGCGAACTGCAAGAGGGAAGTGCCGTATCCAATTACTCTTCCCTCAGAGGGTGCACAAGTGGAACTGTATCATTCCTCTCTTTCTTTCTTCTTCCTTGTCTTTCACGGCCATATTCTGATGCCGACTGCGATCTGTCACAGTCTAAGAAAGAGGAAAACAGATGGATCCGTTTCTGTATGGTTCAAAAAGTGGTTTTTGTGGCCAACAGGTGGTGTCTGTCTTTTTAAAAACATAACATCCTCAGAGATTTACCGGAAATAAGGCTTATATGACTGCAAGCTCCAAAGGAAGTTGGATTTGCCAACATATGCAATACACACTGTCACAAAAGCTGTTCACCGCAGATCAGCAGTTAAAATCAGAGCGTTGATTCCTATGTGAACTACAGTCTTCCGTTCACAGATAGGCAGGCATAATACAGTACATCTTTCCATTTCCTTTTACCTTCCAATATTATCTTAACTACTTAATTTATTTATAAGTTGATGATGGTGGTGAGTCTTTTACCCGGGGAAAGTCCATGACGAGAAGGTCCCTGGGTAAGTTGAACCGATAGTGAATTTCCATTGCCTTTCATTGATTGAAGACGACGTCTTAAGATGGAACTTTCAATTTGGTTCGAACGGATTGTGTCTCCAACGATATCAAGCCTGGATACCTTGACTACAAACTAGAGAGAGTTACCACTCATCCACTGGGACGTATGTACAAATTCTTTACATTAATACAGAATCTACCGAAAATAACGTACACTATAACGTGTAGTTGGCGATATGTTAAGTGACATATTAGCGTTGATGAGTGTTACACCTAATTCGGTTGATATTTCTGTGTGATACTCATCTATGAAATAGTTAGTTTCATCATATGAAACACGAATTTAAAACAATATCAAGATTGCAAGCATCTAGCTATAAATATAAAATGGATATAGGAGCAGTCAAAAGCACTAGAAATTTAAACATAAAATTAATCAACTCAAATAATGATAGTTTTAAGTGATCAAACCTTTACAAAATTTCTATTCGGCATTTTTACTAATACCAAATAGTACATAACGGAGTTCTTGAATTTGAATTTTACTTATGCTCTTTAGACATCTTTGGCTCAGATCGGGATAGAGATGGAAAAAGAACGTGGAAAGGAAATCGACCAGGTTCTAATTTGTAGGTACCATCCAAGTATTGCTAAGGAAAGCCCCTGAAAAAAAAACATGTCAGGGACCAAACCCAGGATCTTCCGAATGTTAAGACAACGTACTACCATCTGGGCTAGGGCCGCCCGTATATATGAAGTCGTGTTTGGGTAATTCAATGCAAAGCTAATAACAGAATTGTAATAAATTGTAATTAATAAAAACTACTTCTCTTAAAAAGTAAACACTAAAAAACACGAAATATTTATACTGTAGGTGTACTGCGGTGATGTATCTTGATTCTAGCTTATGTACTCACGATGGTTGAATAGTATAAAAAAAAATGTCTAATAAGGAACTATTTAACTCATTTATTAACAGAATTATAGAACGATTCAGGTCAACTGTACACATCACAGGTTTATTTCTGCTACATGACAGCAATATTCATCGAAGAATATGGAATAAGCTTAAGATATTCAAAATTTTTGTTGCCCATACATTGAAAAAAACATGGAATATACAAATGTCGATTTGGGGAAGATCAAAGAGTATACATATTATGCCGACTATACTTTACCTTTTAATAATTTCTAACAGTACGTAAGTTATAATTGAAAAAAGAGATGATTATTATTTCCTAATGTTTGTCTAACCAATGATCAAATGTGATATTATACAGAGGGTGGAAAAACTATGGTATGAAAATTGAGGCGTCAAAAGAAGGGGTCAAATGCGACCATTTTCAACACAGGAACAGTGGGTCTCCGAAGCCTCGTTTTGGAGATACAGCGTTTCCAACTTCAAGCCCAAACTCGACGCCTAACATTGGGAAGAAAATGAATAAATCTCAATCTAAAGTTTGCCAAAATTTGTTTCTAACAACATGGTGTATATCAGGACTGAAAACACGATGTCACCGGTTTGTCAGTGTTGCAAATCAGGTATAAAATTTTCAAATATTTTAAAAAGGAACTACACTGTGCTACTAGGTATTTGGCATCTTCTAGTGATGGTAAGCAGCACGCGTGAAGCACACACCACATTGTTATATAATCTATGGATAAGATAGAAAGGTTTTCGCGATCTTACAAAAACTAGGTATTTTCCTAGGATATCTTATCCCCACTTTGCAACACTGAGATATGTGTTTCACGTATGTTGTTTACCATCACTGGAGGATACGGTACCAAATACCTAATCACATGATGTAGTGCCATTAGAAAAATACATTTTATATCAGGTTGGAAACACTGACAATACAATAACATTGTGTTTTCAGGCTTAAGTCCATCAAGTTATTAGAAACAAATTTCCACAAACAAACTTTTTCGTTTCTGATTTATTGAGATTTATTCGTTTTCTTTATGTAAGGCGTCGAGTTTGGGCTCGAAGTTACAAACGCTGTATCTCCAAAACGAGACTTCGGAGACCAACGGTTCCTATGTTGAAAATGGCTGCATTTGACCCCTCAATTTTTATACCATAGTTTTTTGCGCACCCTGTATAAGAACACGAACGATATGTTCTTCACTGACGCTATGGTTTTCGGCTCCTAAAAGCCAGAACCAGTACATGGCTTACTGGTATCTATCTATCTATTTTTAGCTGATTTTCGAAGCCTAAAGCATGCAAAATAGTTGATAGAGAATATTTCTTCTGAAATTCATGTTTTTAATTCCGTGAAATTCTAGTAGTAGTATGTTCTTGGATTAAGTAGCGAATCTAATATTTTCTTGTCCGAAATTTTGAAATCTCCGCCCTCCCTTCAAGTCATATTGTATCTCCATAACCTTTTATCTGTCTACATATAAATGTTATTTTAAAGAAATTTGATTTTTATTGCAAACAAAATCGATTAAAGTTTATAAAAAGAAAACAGGTTTTGTGATCGGCCAAAAAAGTGATTGAACAAAAAAATTTTAAATTGTAATTTTTCGTTTGATAATCTTTTCTATCATGCTGTTCGAAGTACATGCAGTGATTCTCGGTTTATTTTAATTATTATTTTCTGAGAGTATTAGTTATCACTTCTTTTCGTATATTTTAGGCCATATAGCCTGGTATTCCTGTCGAATTGATATGTCAAAATTAGGTCGTTTTGACTCCTCACATCATGCAATTTTGAGTGTAAGAAAATATTGCTGTCAACTTTTATTCAGATTCTTGCTGTTTTATATGATATGTGAAGTTATAATAAAGCTTTCATATACTGTAAATAAGTTTTTCTCATAGAACAAAATATTATGGAAATAAAAGAATAGGGCTTTGCAATTTGTGTATGGTGATATCTACTTTAGAAAAACACAATGCCAAAAACAGCGAATGCACTGCATAAGACACCTGAAAAGGGATACCTTTCTTAATTGATATCAAATATGGCAAAATAATTATCATTTAATATTTTAAGAGTAAAGTCTGTTAGAAGTTGTGAACTCTTTTTGAGTGAGTACGAAAAATATCCATATGGCTTGGTACCATTGAATGTAGTATCAGCTTACCGCAGTGAGCTGTAACTTATCATACTGGAGTGATTGATTGTATTAAAATTCAAGTTATTATCTGAAGTCAAAACCAAGAGGGAACAGTTAACACCGTTTATCCATTTCTTTTAATCTAAAATGGCCCACTTTCCATTTTAATTGTTATTTATGTTTGTTGTTTTAAGGTGGCCTGTTTTTTTTTTATTATATCTTAATTCTTAAGTTATGCACATGCTGGACTGAGTATATATCAGCACATCCTGCACATAATATTTACGTTATTGTTCCTTTAAACATTTCGAAATAGTTCAAGTTGTTTTAAGTGTTTCTCAACCTTTTTAAATTCAGGGACCAGTAATATATCTGAAATGATTATATGGACCACTACGTTGTGTGGGCCTAATTTTGTAAAAAAAACCTGTATTGGTTTTACTGACTTCTGGGGCATGCTATGCGATTTTTAACATAATAAATCTTACGGCATGTTTCGAATAGATACAGGAGAAATATGTAAACATCTGACAATAGAGAGAAAGGGGAGTACAAGATTGAAATCCACGAAGTGCTTTCATCCCGTGGGCCGTGATGAAGTTAAACGAGAAAAATAAAATAGCGTAAGTCCAAAATCGTACATGAACCCGGACCCTGGGTTCAAATACGAGGTCCCTGTGCTAACGCGAGAAGTATCAAGATTTGTGCTGTTTCCTTCCTCTCCTTTCTAGAGGGTAAGACCGAAGTCTTCAATTGAACATGCTAGAAGAGAACGTACTGTTTTTGTTCACAAACCTTTGTTTCTTTCTGAGAAGGAGGAGGAATACGAAAGATCTCCACCAACAATGTCAAGGCGAAGCGTATCCAATTGGATGCCAATCTATCTAGCGGTTTTCTCATCTCCCATTTACTTTATCTTGTTTGTGTCTCTATGTGTGTGTGTGTGTGTGTGTGATTTGCAGCAACGCCTACATTACAATTGGGCGCCAAATTAAGAGCGAAAATGTTTCCTTGGGTCAATTCCAGCACGAGGCACCGTTATTTTATACAGGAAGAATTTTCCCCTCTACATATAAGAAATAAAAATGTCTATTACAGCATGAAAACGTTTTTCTGCTATTAAAGTGCGATTTTCTCTTTTCATGAAAAAAAAAAGAGAAATGCATTATAATTCACTAGTACAAGAAGACACTAATGGTCATCGGTCAAGCGGCCATTGAGGAAATCGTATTCACTGGTGTTCCTGTAGAAGATTAGTTTTGAATTTGTAGAAATTCAAGAAACAGTTAAATTGGCTCCTATTACGAGTAAGAAAACGATATGAAATGCCTTCGTGAGAGAATTCCATCACCTTACATGGTATTGGATGTAAAAATATCAGGATTGACTACCATCAAAACCAAGAAGTATGTTCATATTTAATCAATGAAGGAAAAGTAATTAATACGTTAATTTCAGTGAAATTCTATTTAAAAGTTCTCTTTATATGTTAATTTTATCCTAGGCAATTGTCATGAAGGAAATTAAAAAGTATGATTTGTTTGAAATTCACTGTTTACTATCGAGAAGTGCGCTTTGAATGCAGGAAGTTTTAGTCTCATTCGAGAGTCTCTAGAACGCTATACAACATACGGAAATATAAACTGCTCATAATGAAAAGGTGTTACTAATATTTTTTCAAGTTTCTCTCTCTCTCAAAAAAAAAAAAAAAAAAAAACTGACTGACTTTTGTACTATTTTTAGCACCAAAACAGAATTCAACCAAGAAACTTGACATGAGAATTCTTGCTACCAAAAACAAGAAAACAAGTCCTCATGAACAGGATTGAATTCAGTTTCGTTTTCGAGATGTAAAGATTCTCCAACTTGAAGCACGAAATTCATTTGTTACAGTGGCAAATTAAGTGACTACTTATATTTCGCGATAAATCATAATTTATACATTCAAGTTAATTTTAGTTTTTGGTACCTTTGTATCAATGCCATAGATATATAAAAATGTAAAGCTATCTCCTGTGCGATACGCACTCACCGTGAACGTCGTACGGGGATTTGGAGGTAGCGCTTCACATATTCTCGACCTACGGCACGAACTGAGATGGGGGTGGTCAATCAGTCCCACGCTCGACCACCTTTACCTCCCAAGATGCCCAGGAATACCAAGGACACTCAGGTATTCAATTTGATAGGAGACTGAGTTCACCTCAAAGCACCAGACATGGGAGCACTGCGAGAAAAGTCTCCAGTGTCCTAAAGAGTTAAAATGTAATGTCATGAGGTTGTCAGAGTTGGCAACAAGGTACAAAATGTATTGTTCCCAAAAGGGAATACGGTTTATTGGATATCTGGTATTCCCCAGTGATGATAAGCAAAGCACGTAATACACCTGCTAACTGTGAATATTTTAACAGGTTACACATTGTATACACCGATTTTCAGATGAGCAGATAATTTTTAAATGATGTCTTTTGAATAGGTCTTATTTTAACATGCTTGTGTAGGTCAGAGAGGCGGCTTGATTTAAGCATATCACATGTCTGAGGAATGACATCCTTTGAGGAGAGGTGATGGATGATCTCGGGCGTTTTGATTTAACCAACTGATCTGCGAAAGATCACAGTAGATCTGTCACGTTTTTTGAGCCAGTATTGAAGAAATTCGATGTAACCTGAGTGCGTCGGAGTTTATAAGTAGTAGGTGAACGTTGAACATGCGACTGCACTACTACGAGTTGACGAAATTAAAGTCTTTGCTGCCAAGTGATCCCAGAAGTATTGCCTGCATCCTGCGTTGTAGTTGTAGTGTTCGATTTGTGAAATTTTCACAGGGAGGGGGGGGGGGGATATTTTTCTCCACCATACACAAACTTATAATAAATAAATCACAGCCATATTCAATCCACTAGTAGATGAGGCTTCTCCCCGAAGGGAGAAGTTGGGCTACTGCTCCCACGCTGACCAGACGGGTTGGGAGAGGAGAGCCGAAGCTCTCACTGTGATCGCCACTGTCTTTTATTTACAGCAGCTCCCCAATTGTCCTCACGATGCTGGGTCAACACCGAAATTTTTGAGCCCCCACCGGGAATCGAACCCGGGATCGCTCGCACTGAAGTCGAGCGCGCCACCGACTAGGCTACACAGGAGCTCATATATATATATACATATATATATATATCAAGTTATGTTTTGAAACTGATCTTCTTTTAAAACTAATTGACATAAGTTTAAATTATGTGTCTGCTTACGTTTTACATAACATAGACTTCCTTTATGCATTATAGAAATCGTATAAAACAACTCTGAAAATAACCGAAAAAAAAACAGCTTTAAAACTCGAAAATGAAAACTTTATTTATAATACTATACAAAAAATAAATAAACATGGGAGAATAAATACAAAAGAAATACTTGTTCTATTAATACAACTAAAATTAAGTATGTTCAGTTAAGTAAATCATTTAATATCACACACTAGTTTTTTATGATCGTGAGGATCCAATCTCTCACAAAGTGGTTACAGTCCTCATTAGCATTATAAATATAATAATTATATCCTGCACATGACACAAAATGAGTTACTCGCGTCTAAGGAAAGCCCACATGGAAACAATGTTTTTGTGCAAATCGGGTGTACAATAAAAAAACACCGTACTTATCTAACCTCCACGAGTCCACGTACCCTTGATCACTACTTTTATTAAATTTCCTAATGCGTATATACACCAAAAAGTTATTAAAAAATATGTAAAAGTAATCACGCCCGGATTTGATCCCGGGACATTTGGATCAGCTTCTCGATATGTTATCCACCAGACCAAGTTGGGGATTTCGCAACAAACGTTTGTCAGTGTTATTTATAGTTTAAGGAGCTCTGCGCGAGAGTGGGTGACGCCTTGTTTCCATGAGCTAGCATAAACTAAAACAGTTGAAACAAAAACCAGGTGTTTTTGTTAAACATAATGGGGAGAATTGCGAGGAATTATGTCCTTCCATTGGTTATTGAAATCAAAGCAGGGTGTAGTTATCCAGATTTTACTACTAAGCTACATCATTGCGATTCTGTATATGTTCTCTTAGATTTTCTACATTAAATTTCAGCATCCCATTCAGCGTAAAAGTCACTATTTGAATGTATCGCTATCTCAAAATTGAAGAAAAAAAATGGGGTTCACCTAACTTAGATGCCCAGCTCTTCAGATATTTTATAACTACAAGAGAACATATGGGAACAAAATATGTCAATTTTTCCTAGTATACTTGTGTATACAATTTATAATTATTTTGGAATAGATTTTAATATTGCTTTGGTGTTGTATCTCTTGTTATACATAAGAGAGTTAGGTTAAGTGACCTTCTGGGAGATAATTTAAGTGCAGCAGAGCCAGACTTATTGAACGAATGATTAGGGCGGTAATTTTAGGTGGCTTAAAGTACGGGGCAGAGCTATGGGGAATGGAAGGGGGAATGGTGGCTACACAAATTCAAGTACAGTTCTACAAGAAGCTTTTGGGAGTCAGTGTAGGCACGGCTAGTTGCGGTGTTTTGAGGGAATGGGGTGCAAATAGGGAAGAAATTATGTTGAAATGGCAGGCCATAAAGTACTGGGGGAAATTATGTGAGCAGAACAGACACACATTGAAAAGTTATTGCATGTATCATCAAATGGAAGAGGGAAATGAAGGGCAGTGGGTAATGAAGGTGAGAAGCGAGTTATATAGGATAGGTATGGGTTGGGTATGGGAGGGAAGGAGGATAGATAATGTAGAGATGCAGCAGGTGAAGGAACGAATGGTGGATATAGACAGGCAAGAGATCATTGCGGAGTGCAATACAAAGGTATCCCTGACATTTCATGGGCAGATGCAAGAAGCGTGGGGAAGGGCTAAGTATATCTCAGTTTGTGAGAAGAAAGAAAGGGGGGGTATTGCGTGGATTAGATTAGGTGGCTGGAATCAAATACGAAGAAATAATGAAGAAGTTAAACCCTTATGTCCATTGTGTGGTGAGGAGGACAGCGAAAGACATCTTCTTTTCTTGTGTCAGGGAACAGAGAAATACTTCTGGGAAATCTGACTGAGGGTGAAATATTAGGAGCAATAAAAGGGGAGGACAGGATGGAAACGAAGACTATGAAAGCAGTGGGGCAGTATACCACTATGGTCAGGGAGGAGCGTTGGAAGGAATTGGGGGTGGCAGGATAAATTATGAAATTTAAAGATTTATGTAAAAATATTTATTGGTCTATCTTTGTGTTAGCTCTGTGTTGTTTTCAACTTATTATAATCATGTGTATTGTGTACATCAACGTATTAGTGTATATACAGATATGGAGAAAGTTGGTATGTGCCCATGTAGAGAAAAGGTGAAGATTTGCAACTTGGGTAAAAAACTTGTGTAAAAATGAGATGTAGATAAAAGTGCGTACAACCTCTGGTTCGCACTGGGAAAAGAATAAATAAATAAATAAAATAAAAAGTTACGTTTACTGTATAACAAATGCTTGAACTCTGCTACGACTATCAATGTTATGTAACCTACTATTAAAATGCATGCCTTCAAAACACATACTTCAACACACATACTCAAAACATATTATATTGTACTCGATTCTGTAGTCAAATCCAGACCCCATAGTATTACATACAGTAGGTCCCCAAAATTGTAACAAATCTCCAAACATATCTATTAACTCAAGTATCATGTCTTACAATATGCTCATTAACTGTAGAACCATTTCTATTCGTTGCGAATATACGTACGATAACATCAATTCAAACGATAACCCATCGTCATCTTTATCAGCACATTACAATTTGTTTATCATAACTACCGTAAGAAACAATAGCGATACTACTCTCTTTCTATGCAGTGTGTCAAATCATACTTTCTATCATACAGTCATAACTCATTATACCTCTACTGTAAATATTAATCGAAACGTAGCAATATTTCTACAATACAATAACTTCATACCGAAAATACAGTAAACATGTAACCATTTGTCTATGTGAGTACACTTTTGTATATAAATCTCAAAATTCAAAGAATATTCCTGGTGTTACTTCTAAAACAAATGCACAATAAGGGTAATGAAATGCTTTTAGGTCAGCACTACGAATAGAAAACTTATAACAGTGAGTACAGATACATATTTATGACATGTTTGATGTGCGGATTCTAAAGTTACATTCCCTTCACAATCAATATGCACCCATTTAAGACACTTCAACACCGAACCCACAGCTTTCGATTGCAATCGTTAGAATACAACCAGGCACAGTTACTACTACAAGCACGACACATCAGTGCAGTTATTTCTTTCATTCACCCGGTTATTGTCATTGTCACATTCATAGTCCAAGAATATAGATTTTCCATTTTTTGTAATCTACATTTTTTAAATTTTCAGCTTTTCTAATAGCACTATTTGTTTTATCTAAACTACCATTATTAACATGTAGATACAAGCTTCTACATAAGTGAAACTGTAGAGCAAATCGTGGGGAACGTGAAAACTGAGACATTTTGTTCAATTTCACGGTGTCTGTAGCATTTTGTATTCACTTATCACATTATATGTAGTTCCATCTTTGTCCTTTCAGCTCCTTGTGTGTTATTCCTACTATTAGTATCGGAGTAGTTAGAATGTACGTAGGATGTTGTTTCCTTTTCAAGATATTAAGTATTCCCTATTTCACTGAATATAAAGAGGATTTCGTGTCTACCTATCCCAGGTTGAGCGATCAGTCAGTATCTTTGGCTGAGTTGCAAGATACGATTTTTACTTGCAGTAAATATATAGTAGGGGAAAGTTGTCATTCTTGAAACAAATTTTTTCAATTTTTTTTAATGTTGGATCTCTCAACTAGGTTAGTTGAATTCCTGGAAATTAGAACAAGTAGTCAGTTACAGGATATTAAGAAAAAAAAAAGAGTTTATCTTTTTTGAATTTCAGAGTGATATGAAGTATACAGGGAACCTCATCCCTGAGGAAGTTCTTTATTTTCTTTCAATTATAGTCGTCATAGAAAATGTAAAATTTCCTTTCTTGCGTATTCAGAAGACAAGAATTCTAATAATTACATTTGTTATTAAATTTTCTATTCCTCTAAAAAGAAAAGGAAAAGAGAAACAAATAAATCACATATTATTTCTATACCAAACTTCTGAAAGTTTCATTGAACTAAAATAAATCTAGGATAGTACCTTACTCAAAACTTTTGCGGCACCTTGATATTTGTGAATCCTTAGGTTGAGAACCACAGGTGAACTTATTTGAAAACGAAGAATGGTATAGTAAGTTTAATGGTGTGTGTGATATCATGCTTTTCTAAAGAAATTAATTACTATGTCCTTTCACCAAACTAGCTGGAATACTATTTCAGATAAAGAGAATCTAAATTTGGAAATAAAACATAAGGACTGTTACCATTACTCCAAGACGATAAAGAAGACTTTTGTTTTCTTCTTAATAGGTCCTTATTGGAGTGCTCTTAAACAAACGAAACTGTTTCTTGATATAGAATTTAGTTTATTCTCAGCTAAACATGTTGGTTGTTGTAAGGGTTGTTAGAAATTACTATTCTGTTCAACCTAATGTGTGCTCATCCATGATTTACCAATTTTACTTGGAAAATGAGTACTCCTTTTATTGATATAATGAAATAACTTATAACAAATAGGAAATACTAATCATAAAAGTGAACAACGCAACAGCTTGATGAGGCTGAAACCGTAAGTTGTTCTAAAACTCAGAAAGTCTCAAGTTTTTTTTCTCTTGAAGAAAAATCATAAAACGCAACCACCGTGTTTCTTCATCTTTTGAAAACATCAAGTAACATCTCAGAATGCATCGAGTAACCCATGTTACGAATAGAAAATGTGCTAGAAAAATAGAGAAAGAGTCGAAAAAAGAAGAAGTAGTATAATTAAATGAAAGACACTTCTTCCATTGTATTCTAGAAGAAATGGTATTCATTGAATGAGGCTAATTTGTTAATTAAATAAGACAAAACTCTTTCTGAAATCTCTCTCTGTCTCTACCTTAAGGGTAGGAAATGTGATTTTTCTTCTGTTCTTTTGTTCAGAGCCGACTTGATTTAGCTTCCGAGCAACAACAACAAGAAAAAGTACAAAAAGAATGGAACAAAAGTAATAAAATGGAAAGAGAGAGAGAGAGAAAAAAAAACGAGTAATTGAATTTCACAGGACTTAATTTAGTTTTACAATTACAGTCTCTTTTCCTCCAGTTGAAGGTGGTCGACGTAGATTAAAAAGAAACAACGTTGGTTTTTAGTTGCTGGCTAATAAATTCATTCCAAGCGTTCCTTTACTTCAATCTTTTTTTTTTTTCTGTTCATACATAACATATGTATTAGATAGATCTTCTTCTTGTAACCGAATGTACAGTGAGACGGACAAGGTTTTTAGTTCAATCAATTGCTTTGAAATGTTGACGACGCTCAAACGTAAGGAAGGCACAAGTTCGTTATTGTAGTATCATCAGTGACAAACAAGAGAAACTTGGTGTTGGGGAAAATATCCGACAAGTGATGATAAGTGTCGAAGTTCGCTCTTACCTTTAGAAAATGGAGAAGTAGCCCTTGGTGAAGAAATCTAACTTGGAGATTGACAAAGTCGATTTTTTCTTTTAATTTTGAAAATACACATCAAAAGCCGTACAAGAAATACAAACCACAGAAACCTATATTACGTTTTCTGTCTTTCAAAGCCGCATTTGCAGGATTTCTCTTCAGAAATTTGGTTTGTCATGTTGTCTTTAGTTTAGAATCCAGTTTCTTTACTTTTCTTTGAGGAATCAAAGAGTCTTCGTCTGATTTAAAATACATTCAAAACATTGAATTTAACTATATTATTTTTATATTTAGTTAACCGAGTGATCTGTGTTAATATATCAAATTTTGCCATCAATCAATGGATCATAAAAAAAATAGAATATAAGTTTAGGCGTGAGAACATCACGTTTTAAATATAGGCAACGCTTGTGTGTGAGACTTCCTTCTTATACATAACAAATGTGAGATAACACAAAAAGAACAAAAAACTTTACGTAAAGATAGTTTGAGGAAACCATTGTAACAATCATTGTTAACCACAGTGGAGAATCAAATCTGAGACTGCAGACCACGAACATAAATTGTTATTTTCTGCACACTATATTTTATGGAATTTAACACAAATTGATGATAGACGCTGAGGGCAGGAAAACGAATTTGAGGACATGTGAGAAACCGAAATAACGAAGTATTACCGCATCTACTATCGTCGATAGTTCGTAAACTATACATGTTGAGGAGAAAGTTAATTGACACGTAATCATTGCTCATGGATTGCTTCATCAACACAACAATGTTCAGATCTTTTCTGTTTATTATTCTCATCATCACTATTATGATTACGATAATTTAATTCCTATATTTAATTATACAAATCACGAGATTGTTTATTCGCTATTCACAGACAGCCTGTGTGTAGTAATACTATGTTCAAAACTGCAAAGTTAATTTGAGTACCACACTGGTTTCCAAAGAAACCAACCCTCCCTTCTCGAAGCGTGATGTACTGTACAAGTGCTACATCGCCAAACTCCATGACAAACCTTTGATTTACATCTTCTTCAGGCACTGTTCACGCCTCAACGAGCCATTGTCTGCTGGTTGTCAAGGGGTACCAGTCCGGGTTTCCAATCGGCTAACTAGGCTGTAGCATGTAAATCCCTCTGAAGAATAAGTCCTCGTAAAACTTCGGAAAAAAAGGAGAGAAGAGGTTAGCATAGGGAAGCCAAATTTCTCCCTGAGCGGTACTATTGCCAGTATATACCTAAAGTTTGAAAAAAAAAGTGAAATAAAATAATATATTGTATTGGACTCGGAACTTCATGGAAAGTTATATGGAGAGAATAATCTTCAGTTGAGTATATCTTGAACTTAAAGAAAAAAAATGATTTAACTTAATTTCTTTAGGCTGAAGTCCGTCAAGAGTCGGAGGAAGATGTTTCAGAACTGTTCCAGGAGCAAGGATGGGGATAGTATCGGCTAGGACCAATATTCTAGGAATCATCCCGGCATTCATCGGTTCTGACTGAGGAAAAACTTGGTCGATATCCTAGTAAAGATAACTGGTGTAAACAGAAGTCGAATCCACGGCTCCTCTCTCCTGTGTTTATCTGAAATTAGCGACCGATCGTAACCACTCTATCAGGGCGGGGTTTCTTTAGTTGCTATTAACGTCCTATACAAGTTTCAAGTATAGGGTTTTCAGGTTTTATTAAGAGGGTTCTAACGACTTCGATCTGAATTTGAACCCGCGACCCGGTACTTATCCGTAGGTGAGCGTGCTAAGCGTTAGACGAGCCTTTCGTTCTGATGTTCCTAAATGTCGTTATGTGATTTCTGAGAACAGCAAGGCAAGGGTTTTCGTTCTGGATCTGTACAAACCAATAAAAGCATACTCACCTGGTAGCTGAAAGGCAAAATACGAATTCGGGGACAACCTGTGTAAGGTAAATACCGTCATTGTACCTTGATTTAAGAACTATCTTCTCCTTACTTTTACAACAAAGTTAATAAGACGGACTGAAAAATTAAAAAATATACTAAAAAGCATTTCAACACAAAACATGAGCTTCAATAATACCGTGAAAGACGCTGCCAAATTAAAGTAAAAGTGGATGTGAAAATTTCAATAATATTAAATTAGATTTCAAGAAAGGAAAATTAAGAAAAAATCTTTAGAATTTCTTCCAAAATACATACTACAATACTGATGAATAACGTGATTGCATGAAATACAAGGAAGTGAAAATGAAGCTTAAGAGGGAAAGAAAAGAAGGAAGTTTGATCTAAATCTTTCATTTCAGAGACTCTGATCAGAACCAAACTCAGCTGTGAACGAATATTCATCATTACGTTGTTACTTTCACTTCCAATTGTACTGTTACATATATTATTTCTTTCCTATTGCGTTCCTTTGGCCCTCGAAGCTAAGACGAACGATGCCAGTGAAAGGTGGAGCATTTGAAAAAAAAAAAAATGTGAGAAAAGCCTTTACAGGAAGGACAGTGAGAGGGAGAGGAACTGTTCTTGTGGATTTAGTCAATTTGGAACGTCGAGATGGTAAAAGAGAAAAGCGAATGGTATTTTTCTAAGCCTTGGATAACTGCAGCCAACACAGCGTGGATCGGGTGTGTCCACAGTTGTTTTAGGATTAAGTTTTTGGCACCACGCCTACTCGAAAAACACTAGACTTAAACTTCCCTTAACGTCTAATTCTTATTTTCTCAATTTATTGACGCTTACTACACTCTCACATATTCTTCCAACAAACAGTTCCTACAAGTTCTTTGATTACAACACAATGGTGTCTTTAGAGAAGGATTGCTTTTTTCTCTAAGGATCCACCTGTTCTTTGGGATCCTTCCCCCCCCCCCCCCCCCCATTCGTTCTGAAATAAAAATACCGTTGAGTAAGTTTGTTTCCGATCTGACATTCAACTCCAATTAGAACTCTGCGTATAAGGTCACAAAATTCCTGAAGAGTTTACAAAGAATTCTGCATCTTTTGTTTTCTGTTTGGGACAAAATAACGAAATAACTTACACATGCGTGTTCCTTATTTACTACAGTTAAGGTATTTTGTGAAGTGTTAGATTCCATTTGAATTAAACTTAAAAAGGGAAAACTAAATTATCAAATGGTGACACTGCTCATTTAGTTAGTCTTGTCAATAGTCACGTATTGTTGAAATACAATATTTTACAGATGAGAATTTAGTTTCCGGACACTCATAGTGAGAGCAGGTAGCAAGGATCTCTTTTACATTTTATTGACACTTCACAGTTTTTGACCATAAAACGTCATAGGCTACGACTACCAACTCTACTTCTTTCGTGAGAGATGTAAACGGAAGTTAGGCCTTAAATCAACGTACTATTTCGCCATTCTCCGTGTATCATTGACGAAAATGGAGGGAACTCTCAGTTATACCAGCTTTTAGCTGGTAGGCTATGTGAAAGGATAAGATTTGATTCAAGATATGAGAAAAGTTTTAACTTGAACCTCTTTTCTAGTGCTTAAGCATCGACATCTAACACTAGAGCACTAGCATTAACCGGGCTCAAGCAAGAGGAATCAAAGGAGCGGTCAAAATGATTTGTACAATTACTGTCTTTGGAATTGGATAAAAGATGCTATCTGGAATTTTAAACAAGTTTAGAAGATATTGGAGAGTTCAAGTTATAGACATATGAGTTACGGAAATCCCTCTGTATGTATTCAGGTACGTAGATGCTTTTATTTCACATCTCACGCATTTGACTGCGCGATATTACTTATTATGGTCCTTTATTTTCCAAGTTTTGTTTTTAAATCACCAGTTATGAAACTTCTATTGAATATATAAAATGGCAGGAGGAGGCCTATATGTATAATAAAGGAACTGGATATTTAAACACATTCTGAATTGTTTGTGTTCATGTGAAAACCTGATTATACTTTTTCTCAACACTTTTGTTTGTGTCGCGGAATTGAAATCTATAATCAGAAAAGCGTTTGGTGTGAAAAATTGGGAATAAGATTTAACAAGCCCAAAGTTAATGGGAGAAGGGGACTTTACTTGTCCAAACAACTTGTATATTTGATGGTAGCATCTTTCCTCTTTCCCCCACCCTCTGCTACATCTGTGCGTGCTGCATGAAAGAAAAATAAAGGCGATAATCGTGCGTGTAACACCCACCTTCACAAGATGAGAAGTAATGTGTGCTATTCTTGTAACGACAAAACGCCGTTAGGTTAGTTTTTTGTTAAAAAATTCCACACACACATTATATCACGGTCTTTTTTTTTTCATAATTTTTTTATGTGTTTACTTTCATTTTTTAAGACAGGAGAAAACGTGAGTGTTCTTTGTTATCTGTTAATAGGGCTCTTGACATAAGGTACGAAACATGTTTTTAGAATCATGAGTTTACTTGGTTAATAACAACTCAACTTTTAGATTTCCCTCATATTTTTGCATATCATATATTTAGAATTGGCAATGTTTGGAGAGTACGTTCTTCATGTAGAAATAAGTGCAAAGAAAACAAAAGTAAGTATGACTAAGGTATTGTTACTTCATATTTTGATTTTCTGTGGACAAACCGAAATTCTCAAGAACCTACCATAACCTATGTTTCAAGAGGTTATGATCATGAAAAATTAAATATTATTTTCCTTGATAATTGGTGCTTTTTCCGGTAGCAGGTTTATGACGCAAAAGTTTCTGGGCAACGTAAACCTATTCTTCTTTCTCTCTGTCTTTTACCACCTACGTGGGGTCAACGTTTCTGATGAGTCTTCTCCAAAAGACCCTGTTCTGAACTTTCTCCCCTGACAGATTATTCTCCCCGAGATCATTCTTAACCCTATCAATCCATTTCCTCTTTGGCCTTCCTCTACCTCTCTTGCCCTCCACTTCCACTGCCATTACTCTTCTGACTACAAAGTCATTTGTTCTCTTCATTACATGTCCATCATACCAATGCAGTCTTCTTTCTTGTATCTTCTTAGACATCTCTACAACTTCGGTTGTACCCCTTACTCTCACATTTCTCACTCTGTCTCTTCTTGTTATCCCACACATCCAGCGAATAATTCTCATTTCGGTGACATCTAATCTCTTTTCTTGTGCTTTCTTTATTGCCATGTTTCTGCTCCGTACATCATTGCTGGTCTAACCACTGTTTTGCAAATCATCCCTTTATTTTTCACCGTGATTCTGCCGTCGCAGAGAACTCCACTTACTTTCTTCCAATTTCGCCATCCCTCTTACATTCTGTGTGTTATTTCCGAGTTCAAATCGCCATTCCTAGTAACAGTTGAGCCTAAGTATTTAAAACTTTTCACTTTATTCAATCGTTCTTGTTGCAACATCACTTCTCCATTTCCTTCTTCGTTAAACTCAAGATATCAGTTTTCTTTCTACTAATCTTTAGGCCTCTATCTTCCAGAGACTTCCTCCAAGTCTCTACTTTCCTTTCAAGTTCTCCCTATTAGTATTGCATAGTACAATATCATCGGCAAACATCATACACCAGGGGGCTTCATCTCTCACATCCTGAGTTATAAAGTCTATGACTACGTTGAAGAAGTACGGGCTTAAGGTTCCTCGCTACTCCCGCCCCCACTTTTTTTAAACATTTTTCAAAATATTTCAAAATCTAATAGCATTATCAAAATTTTAAGAAGATACATCTCTAGTACTTACAAATTACTATGAGATACAATGGGCAGCAATCTCTAGATCTTGTTCATTGATGAGTGATACGTTGTTAATTAAATAATGACGTCATAATCTTTGACAACGAATCACTCATTGTGATGAAAACCCAGCAGATGAAAAACATATTGCCCCACATCGCTAATGCAGGCGGGAGAACGACTCCGCTTGAGCCAACGTCAATCGATGTGGGATCGACATCGACTATTGGTATCACTAATTTACCTATTTTCTAAAACTTAAGGTGCTCTGGTACCCGAAACTCTCTCGAAGGTTAGCCCATTTAAAAAGCATTCCAATGTTTTTAACAATTTTCTACCTTAATTTTAATGTTACAAACTTCAAATTTTACCCTCATCTAGAGGAGGTACATATCTATGAATGGTATGTCTCACAATTTCAACATACTCAATAAATCAGTGTCATTTTTTACTTTGAGAAAGCGGCAACATTGCATTGTGACCATTCCATTTGCATGGCTGCTGTTGAAATGTTGACAATGGTAGGTAACTCATGAATGTTTTTCATGCTTGTGCAGCGGGCGGTGAGCGAAATTGTCACTCGACACTCCCTCTCTTTAGTTGCTTTGTTTTACTTACTGTAAAGCTCAGTTAGCACTCGGGAGGTATTTGTTGGGTTCATTATCAGCGGCCAACCATCTTGACTGCAGTTTTCCATATTTTTCTTTTGTCACACCAAGCAAATTCTGGGTTAGTACCTTCAACTTAGGTTCTGGCTGATATATCCCGCTCTGCCCCCTCGCTTATCCCGGTCTGAGTTTTAGATACCTGAAAGCTATAAATAAATTTAACTTCAACAAAGGTTTTTTTTTAAAAAAAATCCTCAGTAGCCCCTCAGTTTGATACTTTTATCACTCAATTTGTATTGAAATTCCCAGGGAGAAATGTTCTCAAATCACCACTGGACATTGGCTATGCAAGTTATTATCTAATTATGTTCAAAATCAACTTAGTACTTGTTTCAATCATCGCACCTTCCTGTCATATTTTAAGCCGGTTCGCCACCCGAGCTGTCTAACTTTTTGCTACTTGTTTTATCATTCCATCTTTCTGTAGTTGAAAGAGAAAAAAGGTCTGGCTTATCAGTCATCTGATCTATACAACTTGAGGGAGGGATCTTCGCGAGGGAGAGAGGGAGGGAAAGCAGAACACTGTCGCTGCAAGAGATGGACCGTGGAAGGGACATGCCAGCCCAAGTTGTAAAAATCTAACTGTTGCCACTTTTTTAAAGTGAAAAACCTAAACTGACTTATTAAATATATTGGAAATGTGAGACATACCATTCATAGATTTGTATGTCCTCTTAATGTGGGTAAAATTTGAAGTTGTAACGTTAAAAATAAGGGAGAAAATTGTAAACATACAACATTGCAATGCTTTTTAAATGGACTAACTTTCGAGGGAGTTGAGGGTACCAGAGCACCTAAAGTAAGTATTATGCAAAGAATAAATCGATTAGCTACAAACCATTTTGTTCATAATGAATAAATTTAAATAAAAAATAAAAAACTAAAAAAGGATTTTTAAAAAACACATTTGTTTTACGCAAGGACGGAAAATAAAAACGTGGGTGCTCTTAGATATGATTTTGTGGTAAGCAAGAGCACCCACGCTTTTATTTTCAGATTCAAAAATGTTTTACTTTTTAGTCTTTTTTTTTTTTGCTTAAAAAAGTGTGTTTTTATTAAAAATCCTTTTTCACTTTATTTGATTTATTCTTTTCGGGTTATTTCGGTGTTCGTACTTTTTCTCCAGCTAATATTTTGTAGCCTAAAGTGTTCTGCAACCAGCCAAATCCAGTCGCGGTGCAGGCTAGTATTTATTTTAGGATAAAGAAGGTTGTATTGTCACCCGACTTTCGTCGCAGTGCAAAATTTCATCATTGTATGACGTCGAGAAATGAGTGAAATTAACGTTGCAAGATTTGTACCAGAGATGAAACATGATTACAGAGTAAGTTAATAAAAAGCGTGTAAAAAATTAGAGCATTCGTCATGGAACAATATCGATCCATGTCGCTAACCGATGTCTATATTGATCAATACCGATCTATATGAGCAAACCGATGTGTGTTCAAGCGATGTTTTATCCAACTGATGACAAAATATAAAACATCAGGTGGTCAACACGCGGCAAGCTTTGTTTGGTGACAAAGAAGTTGTTCATCGTTGAAGTATATTAAAGTGCAGAAATAACATTTACTTCCAAGGGAATGACATAGACAAAGAAAATGTTCAAGTTGATTGTTTTTCCCAAGCATATTTTGATCACTGTAAGTACATAGACAAACCAACAAGATTTATAGCAATATTTATTATGCTGGTTATCGCACACCACCAGAACCGGGGGACATTCTACACTTTGGTTTCGTTTGTACGGTAGAAAGTAGCGTATTTTCTCGAGGCCATGTGGTTGTTAAGAGAGATCCGCCTTAGTAGAAGGATAATTAAAGTTAGATTTATTTACATTTGTTACTGACTTTTCTTTAGTTCACAATGATTCTTGGTGTCCTCAAATCTTGCAACGTTAATTTGTACCAGAAGTTAACTCATTTCCCGAAGTTATACAACGATGAAATTTTACAAAGCGACGTAAGCTGGTTGACAATAGAATATCCCATTGGTACTTTAATACATTTCTATTTATTTAAATATTTTGAAACGATATTTTAATATTTTTTTAGTATGAATTTCTTTATCCTAAAATAATTTCTAACCTGTAACGATATTGCGTTTGACTATTTACAGAACATTTTAGGATTTGGGTCACAATTAGCTTGAGAAAATGTACCCTAACACCGAAATAACTGAAAAAAGTATTTAAAAAACTTTTCAGACATACTTTTCTTAAACAAGTCGTGCTAAAGAGTAAAAAATAATTCTCTTATGCGTGACTAAAAAGAAAAGCATGGGGCGCGCTAATTCAAAAATTTATAAAGTGACAGTATGTGAGAGCGCGCCCCATGGTTTTCCTTTTAGACATGCATAAGCAAATTTATTTTTTTACTTTTTAGTACAAATTGTTTAAGAAAAGTATATCTTTAAAAAGTTTTTTTTAAAAACATTTTACATCATTTCCTTAAATTGAAGATTCATTGTAATTATGGCCATTGTACTCTTAACTTGTTCACAAAAAATGTAGAAAAATGAAGTTGAAAGCAGAAGAGACGTGAAATGATTATAATGAAGCGGAACTACAAATTTTATCATGAGCACAACATCGAAAATAACATTATTTACAAACTAGCCGTGGTCGACACATTTTACAATCCATTAGCGCAGCGGTGGTTTGTCTATGATCCTATTTAAAAAGGGACGATTCGTTTTTAAAACAGTAAAAAACAGGATTATATTATGTTCACAATGTCAATGACCGATGTCGCTACCCGATATTGAACACCGTCGATGATCGATATCGTTAACCTATATTGGTCAAGATGTTTGTCATCCATAATGGGACTCATGTCGCAGAACAATGTCGAACGATGTCGTAAAATCCAATATGCCCATATCGGCCGACGTGGATGTGCTACTTGGGGAGTCCGAACCACTGTACATTCAATGTGTTCCCACCGGGAATCAAAAGGAACGTTTAATAAGGGAATGATTTGGTACGTATATAAAATACTGACTCTGTATTGCCACATTTTCCAATTTACTGGCAGTGGTGACATCTACTATTTGTTAAAATATCGAAATATAATTTGTGCACTTGAGTACAAATTTCAGTCCTTTACATACTATGTTCTTTTACACATTCTACAGACAAACAAGCACAGTGTTCTTCTTGCAAATTTTTGCGAAAGAGGAAAAAGTTTGTCGTCTTCCCAGTTCCACAATTCGACATCCTTAAGATTTTAATAAACTAGTTATAACAAATATTTAATCAAATACAATTACGAGATGATTCTGGTAATTCCTGAGCTTTACAAAAAAACAAAACAAAAAAAAACAACAACAACATACAAACCATACTCGTAGAGGAATTAACGTTACCAGATATTGAACATATTCCCCACGAAGTGAAGTCATTTAATATACATTTACTGCAACTTACTAAGGTCCTTCAAGAAAAACGTTTGCAGCTGAGCCAAAACCGCTAAATTGTAGCTGCTATCTAATCTCCGCGGATAGAAAGATGTGTTTCCTTCAAGTACTTCTTTAACACTAGGAAACAGATGATATTCACTGAGTAATAGACCGATTGATAAGGTGAATATTTCACGATTTCGAACTCTCGGCCAGTTTATGAATTATAATATAGGCTTTTCTGTGCAAAGACAGCAACCCCTTGACCACCTCCTTCCTCACTTTGTCCAACAATTATATGTAATAATATACCCTGTGCCACCTATTTCTAAAAAGATCCGCAAATATAATTCCCTCTGTCCCAAAACATAGATGTCATCCAGGACGTTGCCTTCGAAATAATTTTGGTTGAGGAGCTCCTGAATGTTTCCAATCTTTTGACTTCTCTTTGGTCTCGAGATCGTGCAGTTAACTAAGGCTCGTCCATTGTGAGCACTCTATCTAAAAACTTACCTCATCCCTCACAGAATGCTGAAGAATGGTCGGTGTAGTTACACTTGCGCTTATGGTTGGGTTAGCATTGAAGCCTTTGGGTAAGCATTTCATTGGAACTTTTCTCATATAGTACTTAAGTCAGAATGTGCTTCATACGCTCTCGTGATACGTTCAGGGCCTCTTCTATGCATTTGATAGTTATCTGACTTTTTTCATCTATAATGTTCACATTCTGCTAAAAGGTCACTTCCCTAAGCCTCTCAAAGACATCCTCCATCCACGGCTTTGAAATTAGCTGTCCCAAATATGGAATCCTCACTGTTGTATTTGAAACTGTTTTCTGGTTTTGCTGACATAGTGTCAAGAATAGTCTTCGCAAACTTTTCTCTTGCAAAGAGAAATTTTATCACCACTCGACACTCTCCGTAAACCCCGTAGCGACCGACGACAGCTTCACTTTAGTCCTGAAAAATAAGAGAAAATGGCTTAGAAGGATGAAATTTGACACAGAATTGTTTGAAACAGTGGATTTCTAAGATAACACTTGAAGTTATTGTTGGGACAAAGATAACAGTAAAGTTTGTCCACATAGTTTCTTGTTGTAACCCGAACGCATTTTGGTCATGAAATTTGAGCTCTGGACGAAAAGAAACGTAATATCTAAGGTTTTGTTTTACGGTAATAATAATAATAAAAATAATAAACAATCTTGTTTCCCGAGACTTTTCTTGTCCTATTTGTATAGGAGTTGGAATTACCTGTACCTTACATTATAACAAAGACCTATTGTTGCAGATTGTAACATAAGGACGTTTTTATTAGTTACTTGGGACCACTTTCACCAATAATTTTTCCTAATGTTTAAAACACCTGACTTGAGTTCAAGCCTGCAAAAACAAGTCTCTCTTCTGGAATACTCTCACGGTGAAAGATAAGAAGAAAAAATACATATATCTTTAGAAAAAAGTAAGAATGTAAAAAAAACAAGGAATACAAGTTTATTCTTTAAGCAACAATAGAAAAGGTGGACAGATGAAAAATATAGTTCTCACAGGTTCAGGAGGTCACTCTCTGGACTGGAGAGAGAGAATAGCCCAGTCGGGCAATTGGTGACGAAAGGGAACTTGAATCAGTTTCTTCTTTTACCTTGCCTCCTCCCCACACACCAGTTACCTATCTTTTTTTCAGTACAGATGCACGAGAGAGAAGGAAGGAAGCTACTGGAAAACTCTCTGGAGAGGCGGCACCTTTTCATCTTTTACATAGGCACGTCCGACGAGCTTACTAAACGTGCGTGATGGAAGACAAAGAAGTCACGTGACTCACTCTCAGAAAAGGCAATAAATGCGTCCAATTTTAAAGATTTGGTGGCAGGCAGCCACCAGGAACAGAAGTTTTCTATAGCAACCAAGTATTCAGTAGCTTTTAACAGATGATCCTCTTTTCTCCACAGCATTTTTATGGGAGTTTTGCGTCTTCCTTGTATAAGTCTTCTTCTATAGACACAGATAAGTAACAAAAGTATTGGAATTCAGCGTGCAAATGTGATTTGTACTAAAGCCACTGAACAGGAGTCCCGGCAGATGTCATTCGATTGGGATCAAATCCTTAGAGATCGGAATTCACCACAATCCAGTCATGTATGGAAGATTTGAGATTGGTATTTCTCACATTATTCGTTGTATTATTAATATCCGGAACCAATCGATACTTAACTAATTATTTTAATTTTATTAAAATCCTTTTGCAATCAAATTGAGGAGCGCCGCTGGGATGAGATTCATAAGCCTGTCTCTGGAGCAATGCCAGTTCCATCACAATGAAATGCTTTTGGGAATATCTTCTCTACAGTTAACTAACCAACTAACTCTACGGCTTATGGAACTCGCAAGTTCATCGCCGCAGTAGCAAACGTTCACCATTGAATTCTATCCTGGGCAATATCAAGCCAGTTTTCATCACGAACACCTACTTCTCGAAGATCAATTCTAATATTGTCCTCCCAATGACGGCTCGGTCTTCCCAAGGGTCTTCTCCTTCCATCCGGCCTTCCAACCAGGATAGAATATAATTCTCGTTTTTTCCCCATCCGAGCTACATGGCCTGCCCACCTTAGTCGTCGCCATTTGATTATTTTTACAACATCTGGTGAATCGTACAGTCCGTGGAGTTCATTATGCAGTCTCCTCCATTCTCCAGTCATCTCGTCCCGTTTCGATCTGCATATCTTTCTCAAAACCTTATTTTCAAACACACGTAATTTATATTCATCTGCTAGGGTCGTACTCCAACTTTCGCAACCGTAAAGTATTACCGGAAGAATAACCGTTCTGTATATTCTCAATTTCAATTTCCTTGATGTTAAAACTTGTTGGACTAAATAGAAACATGCGTTGCCCGATATTAAGCGACTTTTTATTTCTTCCGTGACCTCATTTTTGCTTGTTACGTATGCTCCAAAGTATTTAAATTTGTTACTTTCTCTATGACCTCATCCCTAATTCTTATGTTTTTATTTCCTTCATTCCCTGTGCTTCCGCTTGTTATCATGTATTTGGTTTTCTCTATGTTTACCTGTGGACCTATCTCATCGCACGCATCTACTAAGAAATCGGTATTGCTTTGTAGTGCATCTATATCGTCCCCTATTAAATCTACATCATCCGCATATACTAAGAGTTGATTCAAACCATTCAATGAAAGTCCTTTTTTGTCCTCTTTTATTTATAAAATCGCATATTCTAACGCAAAGTTAAACAGTAGTGGTGACAAGGTATCGCCTTGTTTCAATCCGTTGCGAATCTTGAAACTATCTGACATATTATTACCTATTCGTGCTGTGCTTATGGGGTCGCTGAGACACATCTTCACTAGTTGAACCAATCTTTTCGGAATTCCAAATCGTATCATGATACTGTATAACTTTTCCCTTTAGATAGAATCATATGCTTTCTTAAAATCAATTAATAGCTGGTGAACCTTCCCATTGTATTCCCATTTCTTCTTCAAAATTTGTCTCAAGGCGAAAATCTGGTCCAACGTGGATCTATTTCTTCTAAATTCACATTGGTGATCTCCAATTATTTCATACACTTAGATGTGTTAATAGAATGTTACTTAATACTTTGTAATATGTTGGAAGTAACTAGGTTCCGTTGTAATTATTACAGTCCGATTTATCGCCTTTTTTTGTAAATCGGAACTATTATTGAGGTTTTCCATTCCTTTGGGAGCTCCTCCTTTCTCCATATTGCACTTGAGAGTGTATGTAGTTCCTTGATTAGTGCCGTTCCTCCTGCTTTAATTAATTCGGCTGGAATATTGTCTATTTCTGGTGATTTGAAAATTTTCAATTTCTTTACCGACATTTCGATCTCTGTTCCCCGTTGTGTACATTAAGAAGTTTGTCGAAATAACTTTTCCACACATCGACAATTTTACTCAAATCCTCCTGAAGATCTCCACGTTCATTTCTAATCATTCCTAACTTCGGCTGGTAACCTTTTCTTAACGAGTTTGCCCCTTTGTGTAGATCTCGTATGTTATTTGTCTTCCCGTTTTCCTCTATCTCCTGAATCTTCTGCGTCATATATTCTCGCTTTTTGTTTCTGAACCCGAAAGTGGCGTTTCGTTTCGCGTTGCTGTGCATCTTAAACGATGGTTAACTAGATTCTTTGGATAGAACTTCGATTGTGATTTGCTAAACGGACACGGATTACGTCATTACTTGTCGAGATATTGTCATTTGTAATGATGCCACTCTAACTTCGAGTGCCTGTAGCTCCAAACCTACGCATGTTTCATAATTTCTTGACAGGAACTTTTTTCTTGTTTTGATGTAAATAACAATCTCCTGAAATTTGTCGCATTATATCCAGTGATAAACTCGTATATTTAGAAAATAAAATGTACACAAAAAAATCTTATTAAATATATTCACGTTAAAGGTACACACTATGCCCTTGCGAAATACGTTGAACAAATTTAGAGATCAGGAAACTCCCTTGCGCTGAGAAAAGAATCGAAGGATCTAAGTAATAATCTGAACCGTTTACATTTGGAACCTTTAGACCACTTGAAGGCTATAGGTTGTCACGTCAGAAGATAGTCGTACCTCGGCGAGCACTCTTCTGTGGAAGGGAATGAGGTAGGTAGGGCCCCTATTGAATGCACTCCGCTCACGACATCTCGATATTCGCCTGGTTGAGCTGAACTTATTGACGGATATTGACACTTCAGGGAACTTCTTAGAGGCATTAAAAATCCACAGACAAAGAAAGTCAAAAAGAAAGAAAGAATAATATCTAACGTTTTGCAGCCAATTCTGGTTAATTCTTCTTATAGACATTTCCGATACAGAAGAGCATCGCCTAAAATACAAAGTGAGAGAAATCGAAAGCACAATAATGAGTAAGGATAAGTATAAGTGCAAAGACAAGTCTTGAAGAAGTCTAGTACCAGACACACCAGAAATTATTGCATTTCGTGTACCTCGGTGATGAGAGCAAAAATCCTTATTGGGTACAATGTGTAGGATGTAGGTAATGGGATCACGAAATTTCTGATCCAAATTATAATTTTATTGAACATTTCCAGTCTTGTTGTAGGAGATACTAACCAACTTTTCAGTTATTTGCTTTTTAATAATACTAGGTAATAATTTACTTAATCATTCTATTGACTAATGAAGCCAAAATAGATTCCTTCTTGAAAAATTGAAAAGATTTACAAACGAATTTCAGAAAACTTCGGGTACACATTGTATATTCATTTATCTATTGGGGGAAACTATTATAATGTTTATACGAAGTATTGATTTAGTAGAAAGGATTAATTTTATTCTTTATGTCAAGGTATTATGTCAACATTACAGAAATTAAAGGTAACAACAAAATAACAGAATATTTACTTTAGTTCCGAAGTATAATTTCAACAGAGTGAAGACATTTTGGTAATCATATTTGGAAGATGTCAATTTGCTTGTTATCATTATTATAGACAAAACTCGGAGCAGGTCTTACCGGGATCTAATGGACCCCCTCCTTATTTGTAGTGGATTGAGGGTTGACCCAAGAAGTTCTTATTCACACCAGCTAAAAAGTTACCTCGACTTTGAAAATATAAAATAGCACAACTTTAGAAGTTTAAAATCATTAGGAACATGACTACTAAAAACAGAGTAATAGTGTCTTATGCGCTTTTATGATTGCCTGAATAATTGGTATAAATGTATGATCTACTATTTTTTAAAAAACATTTCTGAACAAGGCTTTAAATTACAATAAATCAACAGTTAGCAAAACATGTTATTAAACACCAAAACAATTTTATTTTCTATAATTTTCACGTTTTTGTCAATATTTGGTTTAAATAGAGCAGACGGGAATTTTTCTACAATTTCGGTCAAAAACATCAAAGTATGGCATCAGTAATAATCACTTTCTACAGAGAATGTATTAATTTGAAAAGATAGTTAAATAAATTTGAGATAGAAATAACCTTCAAATAATTGTCTTGCATGTTTGCACAAATGTTCCTAAAAGTTTATTCTGCTGAAGTGGTCTAATTCATTTTGTTCCTTTTCGATTTTTCATACCTTTTTCTGTAAGATTCAGCATTATTCATTTTAATAATTAACATACCTTTCATACATTCCTTACTGAATCTCTTTATCTCCAATTATTAATTATTGAAAATGGCCTCTCTGTGGAAGCATTTATCCCATGAAACGACAACACTAATTCACATATTTTCTTTAAATTTGGAACAATTTAGGTCCTTGCGAACAGCGAATTATCTCTGTTCTGTCTGTAGTTAGTGTTAAGCTTTACCCACTGTACGAAGAGATTCTCAGTGAAGTAATAGTTAAGTATACAACTCGTTCAACATATGGTCATGTGGTTGAGATGGTAAAGTACTTTCAAAACGCAATCAACTCTCCTCCAAATTCTCTGACTTGTGTTGTTTCAGATTAACCCATGACAGTTGATGCAGGCTATCCAGATTGCCTTTCCACAGAGCCTAGTAATTGATGAAGTTTTTTATAAAAGGCTGTTTACTTCAAGAGAAGCAAATCACAAATATATCTGTTATATTTTTCTGGACTCTTTGCCTGTATATGGCAGGAACTATACAATTTTCGTCTCCATTAAGTTACAATATAAACCCAGGTATTCACTTGTTCCCTCATGTGCTAACGCTTTGTCTCCTATTTTTCATTCACGACTTCATTCATTTTCATTTTTTCATCCAAGTTGCAACATTATGCAGGAACTACAACCACAATTATTAATTAGAACATTCAGGAGCACTGTAGGGAAACATATGTAAAATTTACTTCCAATGCCGTTATGAAATTTAATTATATCGACTTTCTGATGTCACCTGGACACAACTCTAAAATTCGGAACTGTCCCGGAAATTTGCGACGTATGGTCACCGTAATTATTATACAACACATTATAGTAGTTAGAGGCTTCTTGATAATATTTGTATGCGTTCGATCAACGTGAAGATTCATACGGGGAATGTGCACAACTATATTCACTTGCAACAAAATTTTGGAAAGAATCTGTGAACTACCAACATCACTCCACATTACCAATAAAATTCTTTCGGTATACCAGGTGTGTGCATAAGTAGTTTCCGGTTTACCTAAGAGATGGCACTAGCGAAAAGTACGCAGCGTATTCATTTGACACATACGTCATTTTGTTCGTCTGACATTAAACTACAAACACACTCAAGTTGAGTCCGCCAAACACTAGCGTCTTTGTTTTATCGTTTAGTGATCATGTCGAAGTTTGTGACTGAAAAAGAACATTTGCGGCACGGATTGCTTTTCTTATTTAATCAAAAGAAAAAGGCTGTTGAAAGTCATCGTGTGCTGGTAGAAACATATGGTGAACACGCTCCATCCATTAGAACATGTGAGACATGGTTTCGACAATTTAAAAGTGGTGATTTCATTGTGAAAGACAGTGCGCGCTCTGGTAAACCACAAATGTGCGAAAACGAGCAATTGAAGGTGTTATTGGAGGAGGACCCAACTCAAGAAATAAAGGGTTTGTAATCTCCCAGTACTCGTTTCTCGTCACAAGTTGGAGCCAGATTGACAGTTTGTTTGAAACATCAGTATGATTTCGAACTCTCGACGAGCTGATAAACGCACTGGACGACTTCTTTTGTTCACATTCCACTGGGTTCTACCACCTGGGCTGGGATCCCTCGCCTGCCCAAGCGTTGGAAGTAGTTTATTATTGAGTTCCTCTTTGTAGAACCAAAATCTGATAGAACTTTATTGGTTGCCTTATACGTTCATAAAGAAGATCCAAGAAACACCTGTATCAATATCCAGCTTGTTACTCATTTGTGTTTCTAAAAATTCTAGTTTGTCCCCAAAATATTAATTTGGGAGCCATTTTCCAATATGCGGGCAAAACTTTACTCAGACAGGCTCAGGGAAGAAATATCCTGGAAGTAACATCAATTTGACTCTACTGCCATCTATAAGCTATTGTGTCAGTTAGTGTCATGTATGTTCCGAAAGGGTTGGTTGGCAGATTACCGCTTAGCGTAGCCGGTAAAATGTCGTAACGCTTGCCAAAAGTCTGCGGTTCGATTCCTGTCCCCTCAAGTGTCTTACCCTATATTTTTTTAAAGAACTTACATTTTATTGTTTATACTTTACAAATAATTGTTCCTTTTTCAACAGTTTACGCATTCACGAAAATATATTAAATTAGATAAAGCCAGGTTAGATTTTTTTCGTAATACGCGATGCACTTCAAGTTTAACACAAAAAGCAGTAGCACGTTCAGTCATTCCCTGTAATTACTCTGTGCTGACGTCAGGGATATTTTTTTCCTCTAGCCTCTGGTGTCAGATCAATGGACTTTTGGTATGTTCATTAGGAACGTCAAAGGAACATTTATACCAAAACCCAACTTGTTACTAATTTTTGTTCCGAGTAATTCTAATTTTAGCGGACTATAATATGTACAAGAATATGCAAAATCAACTGTTTAAATGTTATTGAAAATATTTGTTATTTTTAGGTAACGGACAACAACAACAATAAAACGAACGCTTTTGTATCACACCGTTCAGGTGCTATAGCTGATCCTTAGTCGCCGTGAGAAATGCACGTGAGAAGACCTTTCTTACACATTTTATTTCGTTAGCTTCCTCTAAAAAGAAGAGAGGAGAAAAGAAAAACAATGGAGCACGCACTGGAGAGAGAGAGAGAGAGAGAGAGAGAGAGCAAGGAGAAAGAACGGCAACAGCAAGGTCAGCTTGTTCGTCTTTGGAGAATATAATACGATGCCTTTCTGTAGAAGTAAACGTGACATATTGAAAAACAGTTGACTATAATGTGGCGATGTGAAACGATTGGGGAGCTGTGATTACTGTGAACAATACTTCAAAGTATATGGATGATTGTGGGGAAATACCAGGTGCTGAGAAGATAGTGTGAACATTAAAAAAGAAGAAAAAAACCCCACTAGAATCGGAACTGTTATTGACCCCTTAACATTTAGTCCTATGCATGTATGTATATCTATCTACCTATATTCTTTTTTAAAAAATAGTAACAATAAAGTACATTTATTTTTTATGCTGAACTCGCAGTTATACGGTCTAAACCCTCAACTTTCCTCAGCACAGTAGAAAAGGTAGCACCAGGTCCTATGTCTAGAAACCATCCCGGCATTCACCTATGTCCGGGCTATCTCTACCAATTTGTAGATCAAGTGGTAGATGGCACAATTTCCACCGATGTTGGCAGCTCGTTCATGATAAGTTTGCATTTCCACATCATCTCAGTGAATATCTGTGAGTGTCATCCTCCTTGAAACCACACTTCCATTCCATAATGTACAGTGGACATTCCTCAATTCCAGCAGACTAATCCAGGGATTCTGTGAACAGACGCAATGGGGATGCCAGCTCCAAATTCTAAGACACCCGCCCTCCTAACTTTTAAAAATCGGTAAGAAATCAATGAAAACTCTGCAAACCTTATTTAACCCCTGCTAAATAATCGAATTTTGGCCTTACACCTCTCCCACCAAACTGGAAATTCTGGCAGAATCCTGTCTGGGATAGATGTGCTAACTGGCGTAACTGCTATTTCCTACTGTTTTCTAAAAGAATGTCCCTCAGACGAAATCGTTAAATGCATGATGCAAGAATTAACTGAGATGTCTAATCCTCTCAAATAATGCACTTATTCGTATAACTACGGTGACCATACATCTCAAATTTTAGAGTTGTTTCCCCGGTATCTTTAAAAAAAACACCTAAAAATCCCGAATTTCATAAAAAAAAGGCGATATAATGTAATTTGATGTGGACATCTGAAGTAAATTTGGCATAAAATTGATTTGGTGTACAACGAAAATTGTAGGTAACGGTGAATTTATTATATTTTAAAGATTTTTTTGGGAAACTTTTTTATCAAATGGTGTTTATAGACTGATACAAATTATCCAGGCATTGATCTTTCTTTGTAAACGCAGTTTATGTCCTTATTTTGAGCAGTGTTGTAAGTAAAAAAAAAGTTCATTTAAAAAAAAAAGGTTTTTTTTTTTTACGAAATAAAAACATGAGCCTTCATTTTTTCTAAAATTTCGGTGTTTTTTTTTTTCAGGGCAGCAATTTGTAATTCAGGTAACGTATCTTTAAGCAAGAATTACTTTCATATAGGTACATAGTTAAGAAGAAATAGAACATAAATGAAACACTAGATTATAAATGTTTTTTGGTATATGTGAGATCTTCTGGGTCGCCTAGTTCTCAGTGCTGCCAACTTAAAAAAAATATTTTTGAAAAAAGAAAACTGCGGGCCCGAAGCTTAGCTTAAACACCATTATAAACAATAGAAGTTTTCGGTGTCCCCGACCTCAAAAACCCCAATTGTCAGTGTTACAAGCCTGTTTTAAAATTCAACTTATACAAATACCTTTATTAATACAAATCTACACGTATGCATTGGTTTACACTAAATTTGACATATATGTTCATTTGATACTGGCACAGGTCATACAGGTATTTCAGGCACCGTAGTTTGTCAGCGTTGCCAAACGATTAAAAATCCAGATTTCATATTTGTTAACGTTGGACGAAACACATGATAACAAGCCGAAACACAGAGAATGAAGGAAATAAAAACATAAGAATTAGGGATGAGGTCATAGAGAAAGTAAACAAATTTAAATAATTGGGAGCATACGTAACAAGCAAAAATGAG
Organism: Lepisma saccharinum; assembly: GCA_022664845.1. Classification (NCBI taxonomy): domain Eukaryota; kingdom Metazoa; phylum Arthropoda; class Insecta; order Zygentoma; family Lepismatidae; genus Lepisma; species Lepisma saccharinum. The sequence goes on along the minus strand of JAGDQP010000594.1, from coordinate 3,997 downwards.
GTAACGGAAGAAATAAAAAGTCGCTTAGTATGTTTCTATTCAGTCCAAAAGCTTCTAACATCGCGATTAATATCAACGAAATTGAAAATATACAGAACGGTTATTCTGCCGGTAATACTTTACGGTTGCAAAAGTTGGAGTACGACCCTAGCAGATGAACATAAATTACGTGTGTTTGAAAATAAGGTTTTGAGAAAGATATACGGGACGAGATGACTGGAGAGTGGAGGAGACTGCATAATGAAGAACTCCACGGACTGTACGATTCACCAAATGTTGTAAAAATAATGAAATCGAGACGACTAAGATGGGCAGGCCATGTAGCTCGGAATGGGGAAAAACGAAGATTATATTATATCCTGGTTGGAAGGCCTGATGGAAGGATACCATTGGAAAGACCGAGACGTCGTTGGGAGGACAATATTAGAAGAGATCTTCGAGAAGTAGGTGTTCGTGATTAAAACTTGTTTGATATTGCCCAGGATAGAATCCAATGGCAAACGTTTGTTACTGCAGCGATGAACTTGCGAGTTCCATAAGCCATATAGTTAGTTAGTTAGTTACCGTTGGACGTATTCGCATTGATTTACACCAAATTTGGCATGTGCATTAGGTACTTGGACAGTTCATGCGGGTACTTCCAGCACCACAGTTAACAGTGTTGCCAACCAATTTGAGAAAATAAAATGTTTAATTGCTTTCATATCGTTGAATGTATTAGGACCAAACTTTGTATTTACGTACTGCGACGCGTCATATACTTGAGGTCCCACAGTTGATAGTGATGCCACTCAATTTTAAAATTTAAATATTTACTACTTCCATTCAGTTCTACGTATCCGCACCAAGCTTTGGGTATACATATTCAACACAACTGAAACATACTGTGGCTTTTCCTGTACCAAAGCACCTAGTTGTCAGCGTTCTCACCCTATTTTAAAAGACAATTTTTCAAATGGCACCCATACTGTTACGTGCCGATAGCTATTCCTATACTTTCAAAAAAGCGCGGGGGGAGGGGGGACGTGGCTGCGTTATGATATGCTTTGAAATAATAGTTCTCAGAGCCTTGCAACAGACTCAGAAGAAACATATATGTAGTTGCTTGATTACAAGATTATTCATTATGCAATTATTTTGAAATATGCAAATAACATAAAATATTTTTGTTACACTGTCTCTATCTGTATATATTTTCACAGTATGGGGCGAGCCTTAGAGCCCGGAGCATGAGGGAGCAATGCCCAGTGTTTGTAGAGTGAAACAGAATGTACTAGTGGTGGCTCAATTGGCTTCAGTCCATATGCCTTTCGTTAATTCCTTATGTTTGTTTGGGTGAAGTTATAGGAAGTATAGGAATGTGACAGTGATTGCATAAATAATCCCTATCATTTGCCTCGTAAGGTTGCAGGAAAACAAAGCAAAGTAAATTGGGATGAATGTACGAAAGCTTAACTCCAGTTCTACTGATTACATTGCTTATTATCTGCATCGTAAAGCATTAAATTATTTGTGTGAAAAAAAAACGACATTTTGAAAAGAAATATATATATGAGAAAAACAGAAAAAACACAAAAAACTTCACAGAAAAGAAACTTTTTTTTTTACAACACTGATTTTGAGTGTTCAAGTTTCTGCTGATTTTTAAAATTCTAATGCTAGTGTTAATATTATTTTGAAAGTCGGAATAGTTTTTAACGAAACGCAACTTTTAAGCTAAATTGGTGGCCTGAATAAAAATTGCTTCTTGGGCTATCCTCAAGCTACCCGCAAATAAGTGGGGTTCCATTACATCGTGATAATATCCGTCCCGAATTTTGGCTGAGAAAATATGGCCACCTATAACTAAATGTGATATCAAATAATGAAATTCTCAACATATCAAAGAATACGAGAATTGCTTTAAAGAAAATTACACACCTGAACATTTTGTTATGCACTTTTTTAAAATTTGAAAGTATTCTTCTCTTTCCCACTTTTACCACAGAAAGTGAAATTGGACACGTGGGAAAATCATATAACATAGGAGTATTGTTACCAGTAAAATAATTAAAATGTCAAATGTTATTCTAGCTGATACCTTTGGTGTTCTGTTCTTATAGATGAGACGTTTTGTTGTGGGCTACAACACTTCTTGGAAACAAATTTTATTGGTTTTTAGCACATATCTGTGAAAAATATTTTATGCCTTAGATTAGTGTTCATCACGCACACAAAGATAACATTGTCTAAATTGACTTACCCGTAAAGTTACCTGCGCGATGAAGTTACCCATAGAAAAACTATATACAAAATGGTAGAAATTCGAATATGAACTAGTGAGCTTTGTAAAACATAATGATTAGTGTTTTGTAAAACCCACTAAAAAGTAAACTAATGTAGATTTTTTTTTCTATTTCTTTTGCCAGTGAAAGAACAGTAATAGAAGAATGAAATTGTAATAACTATTAATAAATATTGTCTTTAAACTTCACGTTTTTAGTGTGAGTACCTTGAGACAATCGTTCACACTACTTTGCAAAGCAAATATACGTAATATCTGTATCTAGGTATTTATAACATTTAAATCTCAAAACCAAGAAAAGAGAAAAAATTAAAACCCGATTCTACTTTCTGCAAAGTTTAATATCAATTTTCTTCTACACGGAACCTTTCTGGACAAAACAGTAAGATTTATTTAGACCTTTTGATTTATGTAAGGTATTTATGATTTGTTGATTTTTTTACTATGTTAAAAGTAAGAACCTTTCTCAGTTCAGAAAATATTAGTTGATGATTAGTACATCTATTTACCAAATTCTGCAATCATTCTAATTGCTTGTCTTTTTTAAAAGATCTTGTTTGTAAAAAAGAATCGACTTTTCATATTCTGAATGTCTTGATTACAGTTGCTGTAATTGACGTTTACCTAATCTTATTGAACAAAGATCAGCTCAGATACTACTTTTGACACCCTAAGCTCTCCGGCGTAGTGATAACCATAGATGGAAATTTGATGTAGTGATCACACCTCCTGAGTACATGGTTTCTAGCCATAGAAATCGGTGAACTCATGTTGGATTTCACTGCAAAAATGTATTAAAAATCAGAGATCGTCACGTCCTTTGAGTAGGATTTTCGATTTTCAGTTCTAAACGTGAATATATTGTTTTAGACTAATTAGAAATCAGAAATCAGTCATGTTTTTGAACATGTTTTTTATTTCCCAGGTGTAAACATGTAGAAGCTGCAGTTGCTTCCAACGCAGATCAGCTTTCCGTAATAAGGCTGTACCACTAGGAGAATACTACAATAAGTGTGGAAACTTCAGACAAGCGTGGAGTGCGGATACAATCATGGATTTTTTATTTACTCGTATAGTCCAAAATTTATGCTACGCGTAAAACGAATTTAACTATAGTGAGTGTGCTTCAAACGTGCTGGTTTGGAAACAAGGATCGCTGTTCTTATTTCCAAACCGGATATGCTTTGATTCGAAATTACTTGAAAAATGTAGATATCTCATCATGCTAGAAGATCTTTACTCTGTGCATAGATATAAACTATTTCCTCGGGTTTCACAAAGGGTGTTTTACTGCGCTCGAAGGAGACAAAATGGCGTTTAAGTACTTAAACAAGTCTCGAGATCTTCTCGCGTCATTTCTGTTATCCCAAAGCATTTCTCTTCTTTGTATTTTTCACCAATAAATTTATAATGTAAATTGGGAAGCAAGAATGCAGGAATGTGTGCTTTGTTTTGTATAAATACATGCTTCATGGATTGTTGCGGATGTGCGACAGTAAAGAATTTTGTTTTATATTATAAATGAAATCTTTAAACGTTTTGCTTGTTGACATTCTTGGTTTGTAAAATGGAAAATAAGGTTTTTAACATAGAGTTAGGAATATAAATAGAGGGAACCATAGGCTGTTTTGTTGGAGAGGGGAATGAAGCCTAGAGACGGAAGGGACGAGGCATTTCGGCCATATTGACTGGCCCCATATTTAGAGACCCTCT
>JAGDQP010000593.1:111290-152777 GCA_022664845.1 Lepisma saccharinum | reverse complement strand
ACATATATTTTGGGTTATATATAAAAGAATACCTCGAACTTTTTTATTCGAAAATATCATCCACTTGTAGCCCTTGGTTTCTGGGTACCTCATAAAATAAAGGTAACAGCGACCAGATCTAAGTACCCGAAACCCGGATACTGATCCGTATATCTGAGATCCTGTTCTGGATCCGAAGATTAGGGTATCGAGAGGTTTGGATCCGTTTGGCAATAGTTAAGTACAGCAAACCTGAATATCACTTTCCTATAAATGAAAAGAAAAAGCATATGTAGTCCTATTAGCATCAAGCGTAAGCGGCGCTTCATGGTTCTGTGGAAGGGTGATTGTATCGTCAAGCAGAGGTCATGGGATCGAATCGCAAAACTGGCCGTCCTATAACTGAGGTTTCTTATTGTTACTCCTCAGTCAGGACTCACTTTGACTTGTAAACATTGCATAAATGGGCTGTACCAATTGTCACAATTGATCAAACATCACGTTACGGACTAAGTCAAGCAGTGCTTGCCTTGTATTTGGGAGGACTCATGTTTGATGCTCGGTGCCGGCCATCTTGATGGAAGATTTTCCTCGTTTCTCTCGGTCGCACCAAGCAAATGTTGGGATGGAATCCTGAATAAGTTTAGGGCTGTTTCCTTCCAAAATCTTTCACCTTCTTGTTATTGTTGTTAAATATATCCACTGTCAAATACTCGAACTTAGACTGCATCTGGCTAGTCTTTCTGAAGGTGGATTCGAACACTGTCTGTGCACTTTCGTTCTTCATAAGTATTTTCTTGTAATTTTTACTAATTTTCTTCAGAATTACTTGTCTTACAATTTTTACAGACTTTTCTTTAGTTCATAATGGTTCCTGGTGTCCTCAAATCTTTCAACGTTAATTTAATTCATTATCCGACGTCATACAATGATGAAATGCATAGCGACATAAGTCGGGTGACAATACAATATTCTATTGTTACGTTCATATATTTCTATATATTTTGAAAGCACATTTAAATATATATATATTTTAATATAGACTTCTTTATCCTAAAATAAATACTAGCCTGTAACGAAGTGGTGTTTTACTGGTTGCAGAACACTTTAGGATTAGGGGCACAAAACATTAGCTTGAGAAAAAGTATTCGAACACCGAAATAACTCGAATAATTCAATCTAAAAAATAATTTAAAAAAACTTTTTAAAGACATACTTTTCTTAAACAATTCGTACTAAAAATAAAAAATAATTTTGTTTATGCATGACTAAAAAGAAAAGCATGGGGCGCGCCAATTGAAGAACTTATAAAGTGGCTGTATATGAGAGCGCGCCCATACTTTTCTTTTGGCCGAGATAGTGTATAGGAGAGGATGTTGCAAGATAGTTGACCTAAACTAGTTTGAAGGTACCCCCTCGGCATTTTCCAAATATGACTGAGAAAAGACCCTCAGTTATTATTGCTGGCCACTGGCTTCGTTTCTAGAACCTTCCGATTGATAAGCTAACGCTCTACGATAAAGGATGTAGGTTGTATCCCCACTCTGGGCAATTTATCCTTGGTTTCCAGAACCACTTACGAATAAACTCTAAAAGAAACTTAGAACATAATTTTTCTAACCTATTTCCGTGAAGAATCCAAATGAAATCAAAAGAGGAATATAAGTAAAAAGTAAAAAAAAAAAAAAAGTAAAGGTCTTTTAAGAAATAAGATTAAAAAGTCATTACTTTGCCAGGAAACGTGCCCTGGACCGCATAGTCAGTGATCCAACGTTCTAGTCACTAGATCAACCAGGCAGCTGGCAAAGAACTGTTTGTCAGTGCCTTTATACCTCACAACTATTTTGATGTCATGTCAATTTCTGTCAATACTGCAATGAGACAACTAAGTTTAGTGACGTAACTTCTTAATTCATTTAAAAAGTAGGAAATCTGGAGAGCAAGAGAAGAAAAGGTAAAAGTATTTGTTTATTTGTCAACTACAGAGAATAGTGGAGAAAAAATGTGTAAGTTCTCTCTGTACTGCAGCGCAGCCAGACAGGTGTAGAGATGAAGGAAGGTGCATGCATCATCACGATTCTACGAAGAAATTGAGCCAGAGAAAGAGAGAGAGAGAAGTATTGTCCCAATTGAAACGTCTGCAGAAGGGGGCCACGAGGGTAGAAGGTCGGCTGCGGCCAGGAACTGGGGCTCCAACACCTGTTTTCCGAAGCCCCACCACCACAGATAGAAGATGACGTAGGCGGGGGAAACGGCTTCCATCAAAGGATTACACGTGGTGATAAGGACCAAGATTCTTTGCCTCTCCTCTCGGAACGGCATGGCTTCCTCACTCTTGAAGCAGGCAATGAGGCGTGAGGTGAATGGATAACCAACTGAGCTGAAGCTAACAATAGCTACTTCGGTGGAATATTATGATAATGAATGCGATCAACCTCACCATCAGCTCACGTGAGCGTTGTTGGTTGAGGAACTTGCACGGTCCAACAAGTTTAGGGGAATAGGAAAAAGAATTGTTGTCTGCATCATAAGATCAATACATCATAACACTAAAACTAATGTGAATTAAAATATTCTTCTGCTTGGGTAGTTCAATGTAAAGAATTACCGTAATTTTTTATTACATTTCTCCAATTTTGGTGGTTTTGCGTGATGTGTACATTTTCAGCTCCAGGTACATTTTTCATTTGATGTCCTCCTTTTTTTCAGGAGAGCATATTAGGTAGGGAAGGAAACGTTAAATGTCTTTAAAGGATTCCTTAAGTAAAGCAGATTATGTAAGAATAAGATACGGCTGCTCTCAGCTAACTTAGTTTGTGAGAATTATTGTAATAAAATTTGAATATTCAAAGTCACAACACTTACACATATAATTATTTTAAAAAAAATGTAATTACTGTGTATTTGAAAAAGTAATAACCACTCCTAAAGTTAAGTGAGTAACGAATAATGGTTTGAATCGTTATCTGAATTACGAATAACACTGTCCAACAAACTTTCAACTTTTAGTTCTTTCCTGATAAGAAATTTGATGCAAGTATCATAGTATCACTTTATATTTCGGATTTACCCCAAAGTTGCAAATTATTTAACTATGAATGAATTTACTGACGACGTGCAATTGCAAGCTACATGTTTGCCAAATGAAATTTCTCGTGTCACTCAGTTGATGAATTCTTGACTGATGTAGAGTAAATGGCCTAATGTGGAACCCCAGTAAATCTATGTATACCGTTGTTGGTTTCCGCCATAACGTACTGAATTTAAACCTTCTTGATATAAATATTAAAATAAATCAGGTGAAAGTGGACTACTCGAGCTCGGTGAAAAGTTTAGGCATGATCATAGACTCCCATCTACAACGATCAGAACATATTGCTAAGCAATGCAGTAAAGCTGTCCATGGATATTGTTAACTCCTGTACTATTGTGCAGTTTAAACGCAAGCTTCTGCAGCAGAGTTAAAGTTATAATATTACTGATCAAGTGTAATCCAGCTAACATCTCACTACTTCCTCTTTTTATTGGTAATGTATTTTTTTCTCGTTTGGTCTTTAATAATATAAACGTCGTATTGCATATGTTATCACTGTAATCGTAGGCTAGGTGTATATCGTTTGCCTTCTCCCCTCTGACGGGTTAAGGCATACTTAAGATACTGGGATAGGATGTAGTCAATAATAATAATGGGTAGATTTCAGAAGTTTGTTTTCATTTAGAAAGATGTTGTACAAGTAAAACAAGCGCCATGTTACTCACCGGACTGTATGAAAGGATTTGGATAGTTGTGCGACTTAACAGCCAGTTCCGATGATTGCCGTAGAAGAGTGTAGGTACTATAACTGTGGCTCTTCTACTCTCTTGGTACTGAAAGTCCTCTTCTATATATTGAATCCTATTTTCCCCTTCTACGTAGCTGAAAAGCCTAAACGACTGTATGGGTCAGCATTTCTCCAGGGGAGTTGTTGACCCATACAGTCTGAGGCTTCTGTTTTCCATTCATACAGCCCGGAAAGGTTTCTGCGCTATTAACATAAATATTAACTGACACTACATTATTTCTGTACATAATAAGTTACGTATATTTGTTTTGTACCAACTTATTCATGAGTAAGCAATGTCTTACAAGCATTTGTTGCCTGTTGCAATTTTATAATGTTTGTTTGCTCAATTATAGTTCTGCTGTTCTTTTATGCGTCTCTCTGTAATCTCGAGACAAAGTCCTGGGATCGATAGGTATGCCTTACAATATTTTGATAGTAATACGGAATATCCTCAAGCACTAAAAGTACGTCCATAACAGTTAGTTAATCCATTACTATGTCATTGTGTAAGCCTTTACCTTTTATGTAATATTTTAGTTTTATGTTTTATGTACTTTTCTTTTCTGTATACAGTTTATGCATGCAGTTGAACCTCGCCCACACTAATAAAGAATGTTTGAATTGAAATTATATCAGTGTGACTGATCACTGCAGTGAAATCCGTTTCTTTCTATCAGGCTTAGATTTTGAGAAATAGTCAAACCAATAATGGGACATACAAGTGGCAGAAGTGTACTAATAATGTTACATAAATATGGCAGTGACTTGTATGGGTACGTGGTTAACGCCAAATCGTGTGTAGAGCGAATGGCATTGAGGTGTAAGGGTGCTCCTCAACCAATCTCTAAGATTATCATATCAGCCCATGACTTACAGCACAACTGTGGGGCCCACGCGTTTTGTCTCTATATCAACCTTACAAGAAAACCGTCAATAAGATCATAAAGAAACCTACCTACCTTGACAATTCGCTAGGAGAATCAAGGTCGTACTGAAAGGCCATAGACAAAACATTAGCTGCCCATTTCAACTGAAAGGTCCCGAGATAGGAACTGGATATTCTTACGCTAATATTGAGTGCGAAGTGTCAAAAAAGTGTATCGTTTATGATGCATTGTAAAAAAGCCACTTCTGCTTCATTTTCGGCATGGAATAACACATTGGCGAGTTGTAGCATCTTCTCTGTCACCACAGAACTCCATCTCTGCACTCCAGTGGTGCAAACTCCACGTAGGGAAGTGCTCCAATATGTCTGAAATTGCCCCCTTTTTCTAATCAGTGACCGTTTTTCTCAAAATTGAAAGCTGATACAGAAAAACAAATATTTTCGAATTCAGCAGACAAAATACTTTTAGGAACAGCCACTGGCTCCCAGAAAAGAAAATCTGTGTTGCACAGTGTTATTGTTTTCATTGTTAAATGTGTAACGATGATAATTGTTACAATTATTATTTGAGCTATCAAGTAATTAATTTAATTATTAATAGAATAGCAAATATTATTTTTTGAGAAACAAATTATTATTTGAGTAAGGAAATATTTTCTTGAATTATAATTTGGATAATAATTAATAACTTTTATTATTATTCGAACACGTAATAATTGTTTGAATAATTATTTGAAAAAGGAACAATTGTATATAACGAATAACTATTTGAAAAATTATTTGAATATGGAATAATTATTGAAATAACAAATATTTTTTGAAAGTATTTCAGTAATGATCGATTAACATGTTTCTTCATACCAAAAGAATGGCTTCATAATGTGTTTTGAAGGGTGGGGATCATATTTTGCTCTGTTTGTGGTCTATAACTTCGACTTAAACCAAATGACTGTCTCAAGATTTTTAACTCCTTGCATATTTAAGTTTTGTAGCAGCAAGGAGACGCTTCGCTTGAGATAATGTTTCTTAATGTTGTAAATAGAAGTAACCCTAGAAGTTAACACGAAATTTTCGTAGAACAATAATATGCGTATTTAATTAAGACAATATATTGTATTAATGTCAATAACATAATTAATACAAACGTTGCAATATTACTAAAATATTATTTTCTTTTAATTTCAGGTAAGTGTTTAGAGTGGAGTCTGACCAGGAGAATAGATTATTCCATCAGTTTTTTAAGTAAGTAGATTTACTCTTGTAGAGTTAAATAAACGACGCCACATTTAAATTATAGACAAGTAAGTAAACACCCGACCGGCGCAGTTTCCAGTAAACATATGTACAAAATTAATATTTTAAACTAGCATTCGATTACATGATTATTCGTCGGTTCTTTTCTGTTTGCGAACTTTAAGATTTTAGGAAAATATTTTTTTTAAGTACCCTGTGCTTCAGATTTTTTTATAAGATTTATAAATAGGTATTTTTTTTTCCAATTTTCTATATAAATTTGGATTCCATGACTTGATTCAATGTGCCGTCATACGATGAAACTAAACGATCGTTTACAGTGGCAGATAGCGTTTGACAAAAAAAACATTCGATCCTACACTGTTAAAATTTTGTAAAAGTTACTAAAAATTCCCAGTCAAGTTCCTCAGAATATTTAGTATGTCATGTTATTTCATTGAAAGCCAGGAAAAAACAGAGACTTTTCGTATCCCGAGGTGGATATTTGCAGTTTTGAGTTCTTTGTGCACATGCGCAGAATGAGAAAATAGTTTCTTATCGAAACCGTCCATGCAATTCTGATCAAGGGTTTGCTTCCGCCATCTTGATCAATTATTTAAGCATAAATAGTAAACATTCTTCGTGGATGGGGATTCCGATTCCTAATTGACAAATAGAAAAGTGGTTAAATTAAAATGTGGCGTTAGACGTGGGACCAACTAAGTTTTTTTTTTTCCATCTTCGGGGTTTAGGGAGCGCACTTCTGACCCTGTAGTTCATTCCTGGTAACTTTGCACTTAAATTAATGCAAGCATACTTTCCGAATGTTTCATATTAAATCATGGCCTGCCGTGAGTTGGTGTTGTAAGAGAACTGAACTCGAACTCACTGTGGTTCATAGAACTCAAGAAATAATTAGCCTTGTACTGAATTATGGCGCAAAAAAGTTTGCGTGAATGAAGTATATTGTTATCACTGGCAGTTTAGTCTGGTCAGTAAGACGCTGAATTTCTATCTGGACAACCCATATTCAAATCCCATTTCAGCCTTCCTTAATTCTCATTTTTTTAATATGGCTGGTGGTTTTTATTTGTCAAGTTACTGGAAATTTCTAGGCAGCTATGGTTCCCTAGCTTTTTCCCGGAATGTTTAAAATTTTCAATATGTCTTTCTTGTTTCTATTCGAGGTACACCACTATTTTTTTCAAATGCACCATTTAAGAGGTCTCATTACCTACTCCCTGTGCTTTTTTATATATATATTTAAAAATACGCTAATCCACAATCTACAAAAAATGAGTTAATCCACAAAAAAGAGCTAATCCACAAAAAATGAGTTAACCCACTATATTTGAAGAACTTTATTATAGAGGAGATTTGAAAGTCTGACGTATGACGTCTATCATAATGAATATTCAAATTTATCAGCTAAGGTCAAATAATTTCAAAATCCCAACTATACTTTATATGAAACACATTCAAAAGTATTATCGCTTTTCAAAAATGAATTGTTGCTTGTCATTTTCCCAGTATTTTTAAAAATATAAAAAAAATCAGGACCCGTACATATGCTTTACTTGTTTGAATGCTGTACAATCAATAGTTTCCTGAGTTCAGTACGTGATGGAGGAAGTTGTTGATAGAATATTGTGCCATTAAAGTAAGTTATCTTAACTGCCAAACCGTAGGAAATACGAAAAAATATTTCCGCTAAAAATTGTTTAGCTGTTAGTGGACTTACCCTCTTCCATTAGAAATTTTGATGTTGATACCCCGTAGAGATATTTTTGAGATGTTACAGATTTCCTCTACTTCAATTCTGTATAAGTACTTATGGTATCTCTTTGTTTGTTTGTTTCAAAGTTCAAGTACTTTACAACTTATTGGCCTGATCTACTGAATCACCCTGTGGTTACGTAGGAAAAAATCAATTGTACAATACACATTATCATACATTTTGTTGTCTGATTGGCACTTGGAATGATTAGAAAACTATTTGAGCAAAACTAAAAAAAAAGAAAAAAAATACATTTTTACCCTTAAAATGTTGTCCGTTCGAAGGACGGTTCTGTATGTGTTCGTTGGTATTCGACATGATCAAAATTGTCCCATATAAACGCACCAGGTCACAGAAGACGTTACAAGGTTACATAGGTGAAAAATTGTGAGTGGTATACCAGAAAACAAGAAACAAGTTTTCTTGTCTTGAGTTCAGTGTCATATTACATCATGTATGTGTTGCATTCTTAAGATATAAGAAATTCATTAGGAAGTTGATTATCTGAACGTCAGTCATCAAAATCCTGTTTTAGCTAGTTTTTTTTTTCCTCATGCCAATCAAAGAAATTAAACTTGCAATATCATTAATTATCTTTAGTTTTTAATTTTAGCTGAAAAATACTGATTATGAAGGTATTTGTTCCGCTAATAATGGTTCTGTTAGCAGTACACTTGATAATGGCTACATACGTAGTCGAAACGTTGTGTTGTGCGTTTAATATGTGTATTTAATACGCGAGCTTAATAATAAACTGTATTTCAATCGTCGGGCCGTTAAGTTTTGATTTTTGTTAAAGAGGTGTTTACGGCACGTAACGCTAGAAGTTACTTAAATATTAGGACACGTTTATATATAACTTGGAGCCCCATAGTCTAGTGGTTATAGCGTTGGATTCATGTCCGCGTGGTCCCGGTTTCAATTCCCGACTGGAGTCCCACCTTTCGGCGTCCACTCTACGTCGTGAGGCGAACTGGGGGTCACGTGATTAAAGACGTGACGGCCACTCGTTCTAGAAAGCTCTTAATATGCCTGGAGGAGCGTTCGAGGCCAGGAGGCGCGCAGTACTGACTACACTGCCGTCACTCAGGTGGACGCAGTTCCACCAACCGCGGACAGGTGACGTTGGGGCACGGTCAGGACCTTACGGTCTGTAACGTCCATGGTTATTGTGTATATCACTTCGTTACATATACGGGTTTATAAATAATTCCGTAACATTTAGTTTACTACCTGGAGCCATCTTGCTCTTATTCTCGCAGAGATATGAAATATTGCGGTATTAATCAATTCGGATTCCTATCCTTAATTAACAAATCGAAGAGTGATTAAAATATGATGTGTCTTAGTAGTGCGCAATTTATAGTAGTAACTTAGTTTATCTTCGAATTTTGAACATCGCCTTTACGTACGTTGAAAAATATACCGGTTTCATTGTATTGATTTTTTCGACTGGCAGTTTGGTTTTTTTCGGTAAGACGCTTGACTTCTAACTAAACAACCCACGTTCGAATTCCATTTGACTTTCCTTTTTTTTTACTCTCAGTATCCCTGAAAACTGAATTGCCTGTTTTCTTACATTCTTTTCTTTAGTTCACAATGGTTCGTGGTGTCTTACAAACTTGCAACGTTAATTTAACTTATTTCCCGGCGTCATAGGATGATGAAATTTTGCACAGCAACGTAAGTCGGGTGGCAATATAATATCTTTACTTTCATATATTTCTATATATTTATATGTTTTAAAAGCATATTTTAAAAAAAAAATACAGACATCTTTATCCTAAAATAAATACTAACCAGGAATGATATAGGATTTTGCTTGTTGCCGAACACTTTAGGATTTGGTTCACAAAACAGCTTGAGAAAAAATATTTTTTTAAAATACATTCTTTTTTAAAAACAATTCGTACTAAAAAGTAAAAAATAATTTTGTTTATGTATGACTAAAAAGAAAAGCATTGTGAGGGGGGGGGGGGGGCGCCAACTGAAGAACTTATAAAGTGACTGTATATGAGAGCGTGCTCATGCTTTTCTTTTTAGTCATGCATAAACATTTTTTTTTTACTTTTTAGTACGAATTATTTAAGGAAAGTATGTCTTTAATTTATTTTTATTATTTTTATATTAGTCAAGTTACCGAAAATTTCCATGTAGATAAGTTGCCTTCCTTTTCATGATTGTATCCGAATATTTTAAACAGTGATACTAAAAGTAATTGTTTTACACCTAAACTGATTTTCGAACGTTCAGCAAAATATATGTAACATGAACACTTCTACCCACAACAGTTTTACATTTAATTTAACCTTTAGAAAAAAATGCGATTTGTTTTTACGTTCATTTCAACGTCACGCTTTTTACAGTGTATATTACAGTAACTTGGTCGTTTACATATTATGTAAAATAGAATATAACAGTGACATATGATTTATATGTCATGTTTTTCACAGATATTTCTTGAAAGCAATTTATGTAGTAGGGCTCACTACTAGTTTCTTTAAAGTACTGATACGTCTGCTATTGTCCATAACTTGTAGTGATCCATGTAAATGCATGTTATTGTTATGAAAATGAGTAGTTTATGATTCACTGGAATTTTCCATTGAAACATAAATTATTATTCTCAATTTTAATTATTCTGATACAATGTAAACATGTGATATTGTTGGGTTCTTGCATGCCAGAAATAGTTTGTAATGAACAGCATAATATATACAGTAACTTCTTAACTTAATTTTTTCTAATAAACTTCATAATGTTGCCTATAACTTCTTAACTACATAAACGGAAGTTAATATATATTTTTCTTACACCCCTTGATAATATCCATACACTCCTGCAAAGGCAAAATCCTGGGGAAAAAGCCTGCCTGAACTTACCTCTGGACAGAACATCGTTAAAGCAAAGATCTCCAACAAAAGATGGCAGCACTATCTCCGTACATGTCTAATGTACGGATATTTTTCTCGTTGCACAAAATTTCAATGCTGCTCCTACAAATTCAAGCCGAAAGAGTTCACACTATCAGCGAAGAAAGTTCATAACCAATTCAAGAGTTCTATCTGTGCCGATTTTTTAAATTTTCTTTCTTGTTTATTGTTGCAATCGCTTCATTGTTGTTATGGATATACAAACCTATAACAATGAAACGATTTCAACAATGAACAAGAAAGAAAATAAAAAATCGGCACAGGTAGAACTCTTGAATTGATTCTTCCCTGAAAGTTTGAACTTTTTTGGCTTGCATTTGTAGGAACAGCATTGAAATTTTGTGCAACGAGAAAAATACATTAGACGTGTACGGAGATAGTGCTGCCATCTTTTGTTGCAGAATTTTGATGCAAAATTGAAGTACAACAAACCTTAGTAATCTCTATTTAGAAATGTTTGTGGAAAACTTAGGGTGGGCTGCATGACGTTGTATTGACATGTACACAAAAATACTGCATAAACAAAAGTTTTGACATCAATTTGCACATTGGTGTGGTTATCGGAAGTGAAGGTGCAGAAAGAGTAAAAATCTGAGTGGGGATATGTTTAATTTCACAGAAGTCCATAGAATACAAAAAACAGCATGCAGGAAGGCTATGGTGTCGCCATATTAAAAACGGTCGAGCATAACTACGTCACTGAACTGGAATCTGAAGTCAGTTTCTCTCTACCTGCTTTGATGTGTTGCTAGGTCTATACTTTTCACTTCCAGTTACTTTTTGAACACTTCCTAAACACTATCTTTACCCTTTCTCATACAAATTAGAACGCATCAATAATAATCAGATATGCTGGCCCAGGAAAGAAATTTTAAAAAAGTAACTTGGTGGGAGTAGATAAAGAAGTTGGTTCGTCTCGATAATTGCCATTAGTTTAAGTAAATGACTTACGAAGTATGCTGTACATTCGTCACTTTCCCCGCTATATACTGGAAAAACAAGTTTGATGCCAAAAATGTATGAGCAGCAGTTTATTAGTATGTATTGTTATCAAAAAGTGTTCAAAAAATATTTATAAACTAATACTGAAGAACGTAAATGGGCTAACTCAAGCTTAGAAATACTAAAAATAAAATAATAATAATAATTTAAAAAAAGCGGAGAGAGAATTTCAGGAAAACACGTGTAGATGATAGTGTGATATAAGTTCTACGCACCATATCTGTGAACAGCACTGTGTGTTGCTATTAGAAGTACCTTTCTTAAGTGAAAACAATGTAGCCACAATATATATGCAGAGAGAGAGAGAGAGAGAGAGAAAGGAGGCAAGACATGGAGTCCCATTTTGAAATAGGGAGTTATTTAATCAAAGCAATCATTCTAAATCATTCACATTAAGCTACTTTATAAACATCACAAAAGAAATGGCTTCCAAATAGGCTTCTTAGCTACTAGTAAAAGTTCATATACCCTTGGCCCTTCCATGAAAATGATTTCAACTTCTGCCAAATAAAACTATTCCGATTTTCTATCTAATCTTGATCGAAACAATTTCTAGGGGAAGAAATTTATCTCTGGCAGGGAAGAGAAAAATAAATTGGCCAGGCTGGGAAACTTATTTGCCAGGGGAGACATCCTGGGCATCCCCTCGCTAATTCGCACACTGATTATTATAGCTGTCACATAGTGCAGAAATTAACATAAATCATTGGCAGTCGAGTAGAAAGCAACCATCGTAGGTCAAGGGCCATCTGCTCTTAACTGACTATGCTAATCCCGAAGTGGTAAGAATTACAAAACAAAAGCTGAGTATATCCTCTCAAAACTTTTCTTACGAAAGAAATAAAATAAAATTGTGATTAAACTAATTATTATGTATAAAAAAATATAGGAACCGTGATCAGACTGCCACGTAATAATGGTAGTAACATTTGTTCGGAAATTCAACTTTTATTAATTTGAATTATATTTGTGGCTTTTAGGCATCTTTGGCTCATGCCTGGAAAGGATGTAGAAAGGAAGTTGACCACGATATAAGTATTCATGCATTAGTCTAGATTGACTTACAAGGTACATTCGCGAAGTGCCTCGCAGATATTAGTGTAATATTGAACACAATGCAAAGTTCTGCTGGTCTTAGTGTGTATTTTACTAAATGTTAGCGGTCCATAGCGGTAATTTGCGTAGTAGTGAGTCTTCATAAATCAGGGAGAAATTCAGTCCTAACGGGTGTTACTCTCGGACACAGTCAAACATAGATAATGAAAAAATAATTTGAATTATGACAACATGGTTACAAAGAACTTATACAGATTTGTTTTTTCTTGCAATTAGAAATTATTTCCACCTTTTGATTTCCTTGCAGTATCAAAAAAGGAGGTGTAACGGGTGTTAATCTCTCGAAGTCAATTCACAAGTCAAGTGCCTGGCGGATATTGGTAAAACGGAGACGTAGATTGTCTTGCTTCACACAGTGTTTATGGTATTACTTTGAGCTTCTCATAGCGGTACATGAATCTTGATGAACGAATCCTTGAGTCCAGAAGCCAAGTGATTCAAGTAACATTGACGAATAAAGAATGTTCGAGGTAGTTTTTTTTTAATATAACTCGAAATATGTGTGGTACAAAACTGACATATTTTGTTCACAGAAACCTTGGACCCTAATGTGCCCATGTACAACATATGACAGTTTTGTGTTATATATATTTTGGTTTATATATAAAGGATTAGCTCAAAGGATTCGTCAGTGTCGTTTGTAGTTGAACACCTTGGCTTCTGGAGTCGACTAATATACAAGACAACAAGCATACTTGATGAATGATTCATTTATGCAGTTCGGAGTTGAGCAACTCGAATCTTCAGTTTTCCAGAGAACAATGTCAGGAGCATAAAACAAATCATAGTTAGCGATGTAGATCACCTCCGCCATCTTGGTATGACCTTTCCATTGATTTGCATGGGAACTGTTTTACTCATTTTATGCCTCTCATAAGTAGAATATTCAAGTTCCGTTTTCACGAAATTTGCCTGGGTGGTTATTTTGACCTTTGTCTAGTTTTTGTTTGTGAAGTTTCTTCAAATATATAAGTATAATGTATTATTAATAGTTTGCTATATAAATAACAATATGTCAAGGGGATATTACACTGTTCGTGTGTAAAATATTGCATTTCTACAAAATAGCACGAGTCAAAGATACCATGACGAGAAACTAGGCGAAAACAGAAGTTAAAAATTACGCTCCTGAGAGATATAAGGCGAGTAAAACAATTCCCATGTAAATCAATGGAAAGTGCGTACCAAGATGGCGGGGCCGATCTACACCGTTAACGGGAAATACAGTTTTCTTCCACATGTGTTTAATCATGCTGTTGAATATTAGAGTACTGAGCTGATTATGATAAATACATGAAGACTGATGATAACATTACGGCTCTGGAGGTCTAATTTAGAAGAAAAAATAAATCTGGATAAGTTCTTTGCAACATGCGGTTGATGTCATAATTCATTATTTTTTTCATTAGTGATATTTATTTATGTTTGGAATCCCTGATTATCCCTGAACATCCGTTACGATGGAATCCCTGATTTAGGAAGACTCATTAGCCATTACTATGCAGATTAATCATATGGGCTGTTAAAATTGGTACAATACATACTAGGAGCAACAGAACTTTGCATTTTGTTCAATATTGCAAACTAATATGTGTGAGGCAGTTCGCGAATATGTCTTGTTTAAAAATATCTGGAAAACGTTAGTCACAATGGTTTCTACCGAGCCGCCATAGCTCAGTGGTAAAGCGTTGGCGTAGCTCTCGGGAGGTCGTGGATTCAATCACAGCGGGCGACCATGCTGACTGAGTTTTTGCCCACGGTTTTTGCTCAATCACACCAGGTAAATACCGGGATGGTACCTTTAAGTTACGGCCAACACTTTCCCGAATCCTTTCTCCTCCTTTATCCAGTCCTTAGCCTTAGATGCCTAAAGACCATAAATAAAATTCAAATCCAATTCAGAATTTTTGGTCGCTGAGCTTCAACCCAGGACCTTCCGAACGTACAACCAACGCTCTAGCGACTGAGCTACTGCCGTTCGGTGTATATCAAACAGAGATTCTCAAAATTGTTTCCAGCAACTGAAACAAAGGTAAGTATTTTCAAGAATTCTGATCTGAGATATACCGTATATAGGTCATAAAGACATCTTGCGGGAGATTTCTTTTACGCTCAAGAGCAGAATCGTCGTCATTCCATTTCCGTGATATGTAAACCAAAGACTAGGACAGAACGAAAAGACAAACAAAGAAACGAACAAACAAAAAAACCGAAAGAAAAATGCTACTGGGTGTTCACGCTCTTAAAGTACCAGCAATCGTGCAGTACGCGACACAGGAAACTTGAAATTTGCGCACGCACGTGTATCCTCACTGACATTTACTCAAGAAAAAAAAAAAATACAGGCAAAGTCAATGAAACGTTTGAGCAAGTCTAAAAAAGAACTCGTTTTCTTGCAGACAGTAATTGCACTTGTAATTATCGCAAGAGGCGCTTTCTCCTCTTTAAGTTTAATTGTCATTGAGATGTGTCATCTTGAATAATAATAACAATAAAAAAAAATCGCTGAAAGCTGCTTAAGTTTACAAGTACCTCTCATCTCACGCTATGCTCTGACGCCTTCTAAGAAAATACCTTGTTTGCCAACCACTATGTATGACTGAACACGCTGACCTTTATTACCGTTCCTAGAACTCAATGAGTTAACTAAGCTTAGCTCAAAGCGTTGTAATAACATACTTTACTTTCGTAGTTTTCTGTATATAAATTCTACAACAAACCTTTCAGTTTAATGCCTTGTCACATCAGTGGTTTTCGTTTATTCTTTGCTTAACAGATCTTAAGCAATATAAATGTCACTCTTCGGAATTAGAAGGTATCGATTGAAGGGTTGAATTATTATTAACATTGCAAACAAGCTTCTAAGGATTGTACCTACAGTTTTTGGTAAAACGTTAGGTAAAACACTACTCTGAGTGTTATATGTTTTCCATTGGCCATATTATAAATATATTGGTGTAAAATTGACTTAACCGTATTCTATATAGTTGTAAGCTTTCGTAGGTATTGGTGGTCCGTTCCCAATGTGTAAGCATCCAGTAAATGTCACCAAACGAGATCCAGTGCTGTTGTTTTCTCTGCCGTTAAGTTATTTGGACGACATGACCCAGAATTTTAAGGGACAATTGACCAGATTTCTTGCACTTTCTTTTGCTTATTGTCAGTAAAAAGTTCTCCTTTTCCCCCCCTCCAGATCCCGAATAAATACGTCCGAAGATCTTGTAGAAAAAGTAGAAGGTGATCATCCTACTTCTTCATACTGAAAATTAAGAATGTAAATATTCTAATAGAAGCGGCCTAAAAATTAAAGTAATAAAAACGGACTATTCAGTACAGAGTACATTTTTCTTATAGAGATACTCCAAAACTTTTCTTTCATTAACATTTCTACTTTCTGTTTGTATTGACGACCAACACTTCCTGAATCCAAAGCATTTTCTCCCAGGTAGAGATACACAATGTATCATGGTAGCGCGTCTGACTATGAATCGGGCGACCCGAGTTCAAATCCCGGTCAGGACGCTGGCGAATTTTCTTCAGTGCTCCCATGCCTGTCGCTCTGAAGTGCACTCAGCGTATTTGGCATTCGTGGACACATTGGGAGGTAAAGGCGGTCGAGTGTGAGACTGACCACCCAACCACGCTTCGTGGCGTAGGTGAAGAATACGTGGAGCACTTCCTCCATATCCCTTACGCATCGTTCACGACGCGTACGCTTAACACGTCTGTGCCTTTATCAGTTCTCTCATTTTACTAAATAACGTAGTAACTTTTATACAAATACGGATTTATTCGTTCTATTTACACCCTTTAGTCACCTTTGGCTTAGATTGGGACCTGGTAGGGGAGGGGTTGTGGGAAGGAGTCAACAATGTCCTAAATTGAAGATACTATCCCGACATTAGCCTGGTGAGTGAGGACAATTCCTAAAGACACCTCAGTCAGGACGGTCAGCTGCTGGGATCAATTCCAGGACCTTCCGAATGCGAAACCAAAACTCTACCAACTGAGCTACGTCCGGTCGGTTCTTCCAATATGGGTTTAGTTTATATATTTAATACTCATCAACGTATTCTCTGTATTCAAAATTAGATAATTATGATGGTTCGGCTCGCATCTGTCATAAGAAAGGACCACCTCTCACAGAATTGCAATAATTGTGAGCTTAGTGTCTGTCTGCTATCCCAAATGATTCTTACTTTGACGCTTGCGTGGAAGCTCTTAAAGAAACAGAACGGACATAAGCTATTTTAATGGTACGTTATAAACGCAGAAAAAAATAGTTATAAAGAAATAGGGCAGAAATGAGGTGAGGGTTAACGCTTTTAAGTTGCGAATGTAAGCCATTATTTTGAAAGATGGGGGAAAGATTAAAATACACATAAAAAAAATAATAATACGAAAAGATGAATTACAGTAAAAAAAAAAGGATCCCATCGTACATTATTATGTTCCTCACGTTTTGACATTCCTTATTAAGATCTGATATTCAAAAACGTCTCCCTAAAGCACACACTTAAAGGTAACAACAACAATAATAATAATAAAAAAAAGGACCAACATGTATTTACGATTGCGGGTTTACCAGCAAGCACTTCGTGATTCATGGGCTTGTGTTCCTCGCAGCCGTCAAGTGCGACAGTAGGTCAACCCTACTCACATTCCAGTCTGATTTTAAGATGATATGAATTTGAGCCGCTGGCGATCAGCATCTTTTAGAACTTACCAGACAAGTTCTTTCTTCATCTTTGCTTCTTTCTTTCATCCTCGTTTCGCCAGTGTTGCCAGACTGAGCAAAAGGCGCTAAAGGCGGCTGTTCAAAACGTTTTAAGCTCACATTTCCTAATAATTAAACACTTAAGAAGTTCTACCCGGATACATGAATAAAAAAAAGCTGTAATCCAAATATTTCACTCGATACAATCCTAGCTTCATCGTGCGTGTTAAACGACGTACCAGAAAAAGAAACTTGTATCCAGATTCAGAGAAAATCGTCGATAGGATAGATTTGTAAGTTCAAGAGGCTGGCAATAGCAGATCAAACTGTAATGCATATTTGAAACGATTATTTAACTTTGTCCAAATTTCTGTTTCTGTTGGCTCGATGACGTCACATTTTGGCAACTTTCTGCACTTAGAAAATATTCATATATGCGAATTTTAATGAATCTGAGTGTACACTAAAACAAACATGGATCACAAATTCGTTTAAGCTTCCAACGACTCGCACCTCTGGTACTTTTAATGTTAGTTTTTCCACTTTTGTTATTTAATTCATCTGATGATGTTTGATTGGAGACAGTGCTTGTTTTGTTTTTTTAATTGTTTTGATATTGTAAATACTGAAACGTGATGTTTCTGATCTTGGCTATTTTAATTTCGTTACCACAAACTCCGACTTGGGCCTATCCATAAGTCATAATTCGTAAATATAGATTTGAAAGTCCTGTAGTCTTGTTCACTTTCCTGCCTCCTGGTGTCAGTTCACTGAACTAGAAATAAAATAATGATATGTATTCCATGCTACCATACTCCCTTTTTGTTTTTGTTAAGAATGCTTTCATAATTCAGCTTAACTGATACCAAATGGTAAGCAGAATGATGGTTTCTTGTTATCTATAATCGTTTTCTTGTCTATGGCCTGTGGATTAAGTCAGGGTTTGTAGTAATTCGAGATTAAAATACTTGAAGGAATTGACGCTGAGCGAAATTTTTGCAATTATCGCCGGAAGTAAAGCATATAGCACACAGGCAGAACAGCATAATTATAATATACAATGTGCTCGTCGTAGAATGGTTTCCCTCATCGCGTTATGTCAAGGGCTCCCGGGTTCGATTCTAAGTGGGAATACCTTTAATGTAAACTATCCGCAATCCATTTTAAGCTGTAGGTACAGTCCTTTGTACGTCATCTTCCCGATGGAAGACAATGTCACACCACTATCAGTTCATCATGTCCACAGACCTTTGGGCTGCCTCTGTAGAAAACTTCTATCTCGCTCAGCTTGGTTTTCGGAATTCAAACCCTGTTTCTTCAGAATAATCCACAATTTTCTTCATTAAAGGACTCACATTTGAAATGATTCACCACCATCCAAAATTTTAATTTCAGGATCGAATTCAGCGCCATTCAAAATTTTCCAGTTAAATTTTATTTAAAAAAAAAGAATCGAATGATATGTTTTAATTAATTTTGTGTTGCCACCATGTTGGATTTTTCGTTTCACAAAATTTGACTTCACAACCGAACTGAGCGTAATTAAAAACTCCCATATACGAAATTTAATGAATCTTGGAGTCGTATGAAACTCGCAATGTGCGTTCACTTCAACATACCCGTATGGTTCATCACAAATATATATGCCTTGAATTCGAACAGGAAACTGCAGTCACGATGGAAGTCGTTGTGATGAAATTGAACGACCATGGCATGGTTTGAGCTACAGTATAACATCATTGGGTTTAGTTTAACTTTCAGATTACAATAGAACTACAATTTTGATCTAGTTTCTTGACATTTTCTGTGTCTCATAATCAAAATTTCCGTAAATAATACATTTTCGAATAATCAGGGTTGTTTGTATTAACATTTAGCGACAGTAATTACGTTTTGACAGGTATTGGCAATCCATATTCGATTAGTGGAAAAATTCGCGGAACTATCCGCTACTTTTTGATTCTGGTAACTGGCAACACTGTTCTTTCCTTTATAATCCTTCTTTCATATTCTTTTTTGCATTCTTTCTTATTCTTTCGTGGTCGAAAATAAATTCTACAATGAGTCCAATGTAGAATGCATTCATGAACAGGATCCGTTTCGTGATTCGATTATTCTGTTGTTTGTTTTCTAAGTAGGGCAATGTCCATCTACATCTATATACTAAAATATTTCCTGACCTTGAGCCTCTGTGTGTGTATATATATAAAAAAAGAATTACGGTAAAAAAAAATGCGAAAGGAAAGAACAAGCAAGCTCTTTGTAGTTGTACAATAACTCATGTATATGCTCGATTGAAAATCTTAGCTAATGAAGTAGCTAATAAGCCACGCCATATCATGAATTAACTAACCAATCCTGTTCCTGTGAGAAAATTTATGCTTTTTTTTTTAAAAGGCTGCAAAGTTATGTAACCCAACAAAGGGGCATTTATCAGTGACTCCAAAACTTCGAAATAAAGTATAGCTAATTTAAAAAGTGTCGAGCGTTTTAAAATGTAATCTTTCTTTTGCTTTAAATTCAGTATTCTTTCTTTAGAATGAAAGAGTTTTAATAAATAAGTTTATATCGTATATACCAGTGGCGGATCCAGAAAGACGGTGCGGGTCCCTTCTTATAACATTACCCCAGTAGCACACAAACGTGTTTTGAACGTTGGCTTTTAATTTATTTCGTTGATTAAATCATGTTTCAACAAAAACTTGATATTGTTGATAAGATGTTAGTTCAACGTGGATTCAACTGTTATTTTCAACTATGGTATGGATTTCGTTTCATGGAATTCTTTCTAATTTAATGGAATACAATTTGTAATTAAAAGCTAGTTGAATGCCATTGACACATTATTTTGTGTCCTCTTTTGCATGTTGAAAACACGTTGAATTTCAATCTATATTCTAACGAAAATTTGTTTTCGTTGATAGGATGTTAATATGACGTGTTTTTTAAACTACCATATTGAACTGTGCCCTAGATTATCTTTCCAAGTCCACTGATATTTCATAAAAAAATATGCTTAAAAGCAGGTAGAATAAGATGAACTACGTTTATCATGTTCTCATTTGCATGTTGAAAACATGTTGAATTTTAAACTATATTTCAACGAATATTTAATTTCGTTAATAGGGTAAATGTTAAATATTTTCAACTATGCCATAAATTTTGCTTTATATACATTTTTCTAAGGCAACGTATTACACTTATTGAGAAATATAAATTTGATAGTGCAGCGATGGTCAAAGTGTTATAGAAGGAAAAATGAGCATGACAAAGAAAGAAGGAAAGTAAGTATTCTTTATTCTTATTCTTACTTGATGGTGAAACGACGTTCTGGATTTGTGGTACTCCGTTCTAGACTGCATGTTACTACAAATATCGTAAAAGAGTAGTGATTCTCAAGGTGGATCCATGGATGAAGGGATAAGGCGACGAGCTACCAACGACGTGTGCGGAATGTACCCGCTTCGAACCCCACAGCAGACGGTTAGATAATTTACTGTTGGAAAATTAACACTGAATATCACGATGAAAGCAACGGACAAAATTAAAGAAAATGAGTTTACCAATAGACAGAAACCATGCTTTGTTTTGACCGACGGAACCTGTTTTCAACTTGTTTCTTCTCAACCATTATTCAACGTCGAATAAACCGTTGAACAGGTGGACATTTCGGTACATTTACAACGTTAAAGTAACGTTTTGGTGTTAACGTTTAATCCGCGTATTTTCAATGTATGTGTGCTACTGGGGTATTGGAAATATTTACCTGAGAGGAAGCTTCGATTTGTTTCTGGACAAATCTAATTTATTTAGAAATACAACAATTTTGGAGAAACATAAAATTTAGTAACACGAGGGGGACATGTAATGAATTTATATTTTAAAAAATACATTTAGTGGGGAAATATCGAAGAGGTCTATTCCTAAGATCTACGCTCCCCATCACGAAAATCCTAGATCCATCCCAAGTATATAGTTATGGCGGAACCTATGACAATGACATCCAAGTCATGACAGTAATGCTCTCTGAACTTTCTTTACGTGTTAGTGTTTTCTGAATGTTTTCATTGTTGAAAACAAATAGACTAGCCTGACTTTTTTTTAACCAATGTCAGCGAATTTTGTGATCAACGTTTTGATTGCGTAAAAAAAAAGAGTCGTAAAAAAGTTTACCGGAGAGGCGGGAATCAAACCGAGTACCATTGACACACAGATTCAACGTTTTGTTCACTTGACCACAGGGTCTGTTGAAGCATAGCGGGATTCGAGCACTCTTTATGCGTTAGTTCATGAAACGTCTAACAGATAAGAAAAAACTATTATTTACTGCCATGATTTGCTCCTATGATAATGTACAAAAGTCCAGATAGTAAAGCTAGCATGAGTTCTGTAAATTGAGAAAGTTAACTAAAGGAAAAGGACCTTCCAGTTTTAGCCACTAGATTTAAAAGGGTAGTATAAACGAAGGTCATTGAAGGCAAATCCGACACTAGTTTCTCACTGCTTGATTTGGTTCAGGCATTATTCTGCGTCAGACAGACAAGAGTGAAATTCAAAGAGCACGAAAAATTGGGGTTCAGTTAAAAAACAGCCCAATTGCTATACACCAGATTGTTTGGAAATAAATGGTCGACATGCACAATGTCAACATTCAACCCTCCCTGCTTCCTATTGTACGCAACCTATGGAGCCGTGAATAATACCTGTTGAAGGGCAAAGCAACATGTTGGACCAGCATGATTAAGGTTAATTTTGTTGCATGAGTTTATACGGATCGTAATGCAGTGAAGCCACGTGACGGAGAATCGCTGATTAAAAACAAATGTTCCGGGACCAGAGACTCCAAGATGAGAAACGCACACGAAGCAGCTCAAGGGTGGATAACGATGCCTTAAAAGCCTGTGTGGGGGCAAATCCTCGCACCACCACCGGGGAACTTGCCTAACATTTCAACCATTTTCGATCAGCTATAGCAAATAAGGATATTGAGGAGTGTGCGTGCTTTTTGACTTGAAATCTCGAGTGCTCATTATTTACCACAGGCCTCGGTACACCCCAAATCTAGCAGATATGACCAAGTTTTAAGCGTGGGTCAATGGGTCGTAGGCCAAGTGGATCACTTTTAAGTGTGAGCTAGTGGATCGTGGGTCAATCTCCCCTTTGATCTTCGATCTATCGTGACCAACCCTTGACCCATCACGCACCTCAACCTGGACCATATTCACTACAGTATCATATCGAAGTATTATGCAAATTTCGGGAACGCATATCACGCGTAAACTTCTGTAAATTGAATAAAAATGTTAGGTTGAGTCCACGGCACGAACAACTAAAGCCCCCAGCACATGAGGAGAACATAAAGCATGCCCTTAACTTATTTCTCACCCTCACTTTGAAAATAGTAATGTGCCAGTAAAATCTATCGAAGGCATGACCCACCCCTCCAACCACCCGTGTTGCTTCATGTGGCCATTGTGTTTCAACAGTGTTTCGACGAGCATCCATGTGGCTGAAATCACAATTTGTGGCTTCTTGCAAGAAGCTGATTGGATACATTTTCAAAACTTTGCGTTAAGAGTGGGTCATGGTAGGCGGTGGGTCACGTGTTCATTGGTCCACACTATTTCTGCTCTCTTCATTACCTAAACTATCGGGGTATTTCTGACCTTTCAGACTTCCCGAATTATTAAGAATTTCCGAGAGGATGGCACTTTCGCATTGTCGAGACTTTGTGACAATCGGTATCACAAACTGAAGACCGAGATGAGATTTTTTTTTACGCGATCACCTTCCGGAAATTTTGCTAGTTATTAAAATGACCCAAATAAAATAAAGTTTTTAGCAAGGACCAAAAGGTATTATTATTCCTTAAGTTAGCATAGAGCAGTAAGTGGTATGCAATTCTGTATCCGGATATTCTTCCGTGACAGCAAAAGGAAAGACAACAATTCGTTGAAGACCTACTATTCTTAATAAAAGCAAAGCAGAGAGGCCTGTCTGGGGAAACGTAAGTGAAAGCCTCTGACATAAACAGATCAAATTCACTTTTCTATCGTTTGTGGCTTCCATTGGGACTTTCTTTGTCCTCTATTAATATGACTTGGGGGCCATTTTGCTCCCACGTGTTTCTTTTATATATACAATATATATATATATATTATTTGATAAACCTTTACTTTCAGCTACACTGCATATTTACATTCCCATTTCATGTCATACGGCATTGGTCTCTCACGCGTGTTATACTTTCTACTGATTTTCGTTTCGGGAAAATATTGTCGATGACGAATCTATATATTCTTTATGCCACTGATTCGTTTCCGCCCGCTAGTGCTACCTATGCATGCATACATATATTATTGACATACTATATGTCAATGTATGTGGAAAGAAATTGTGTTCAAAATTCATGAACTCAAAAAGTTCTTTTGAATTGTTCTCATTCGTAGCAGCAAGAGCATGGAAAACATATTTTTCTCTTAAAATAAAGAAAAATTATGTGAAAAGCACTAAAATTATTTTAGAAATATGCTGACTTTCTGTTTGAACACTAATTAAATTTCTGTATCTGCAAAATCTTTTCTTTAAAAACATTTACAATCCTATAGAAAGGAATTTTAAAAATCTCTTAAACATTTTTAAAATATTTTTAAAGCTGTTTCAATACAATCTTCTCTATATATTTTGAATTGATTCATAATCTTTTTTCTTTTTTCTAAAAGATGTTTTGAAGGCGAATTTCAAGAGATTTTATAATGTTTTTAAAATGTATTTTAAAATAATTCTCTTAACAGGCCTCAATATCCCTACTCCCTCCTGTCTGTATTTTTTCTTCATTTTTTAAAAAACAAATACAGGACTAACGCCAAGCAACAACGAATTATACAGATCATTGCTTGCTTCAGTATGTAGCAGTTCCCTCCTTCTCATGGATCCAAACCTCGTGCTGAAGTTGCAATTACAATATGTCTACAATACTAAACTGCTACTGTTCCTAATCGTCTCAGCTGCGGATTCTTTCAAACAGGCAAGTGTTGTGGATGAGTGTAAATTTACTTTGAAGTCACTATTGGGAGGGTGTGAGTGAAGTTTTTGCACGGGGGGGGGATAACACCCCCACAGGGGAATCTGGCGGAATCATTGCGTTCAAGATTTTGAAGATTAGAACTCACATATACGTAAGTGTGCCGAAGTAAGTATGGAAGCTACATTAGTTGGGCAAGTCTTTATACATCTAATCGGGAGAAATAAACTACATTTCCTGGATAGATAAAATTTCACTGAAAACAAATAGGCTCGAAACTAGTCGCAAATATGGAATTTAAACATTAAATTCTGTGTTTTCTAACTATTTAATCATTTTAGCCTTCGTGTGAATGTTATACAAGTAATACATGTATTTATATGTGGTATATGAGTTATTTTGCGTAATAACATAATAAACTTACTTTGAAACACACAATACTAATTAGTAGAAAGTGTAGGACATTTATTTCATTTCTAATCTCACAAAATAGCACAAAAATATTAATACTTAGTGAGATATGTGACTAACAAAACAACGTGATTATGGCGCTATCTATGGTTCAACAAATAGCGAAACACGACTCCCAGTTTTTCAGATTGTGTAACGTCGATCACTTTTCAAGTGTTGCTAACTTCTTAATTTCTTTTAATTTTAAAAATTTCCATAGGTCTTGGTTTTTTAATCACTCAATTCGTAAAAGATTGTTCAAAATATTAAAAATTCCAGAATCTAGCAACTTCTCCGTTCCTTCCGAATTCTATGCAAAATTGAATAAAACCTGTTGGATAAAACGTTGATAAACTTCTTTTTTGGGTTTATTTATTTTGGAAATAATGACTTCGGCCGTATAGGATTTTATGAGCTAGTAAGATCTTTAAACATACATGTGCCATCCGAGATTCGAACCCAGAACTTTGTGAGAAATAATTACACACACAGGACCCCTTTCACCCTGAATTATACAGGAGACCTCCCTCTGGACTCTCCCCTCAAATAAAACTTGATTTTTTTTCTTGTTTGAGCTGGAATGTCTTAAAAAAACCTTTCTTTAAAAATATTTCTAATCTTGTAAAGAAAATGTTTTTAGTAGACCCTATTCTCATTTCGTCAGTGCTTCTGTGAAAGGTGAGGTCCTTTACAAATGGCGACAGGAAAAGGCTTGTTCTGCAATCACTGAAAATAGGCAGCGTTCTTTTTTATTTATTTTTTTTCGGAGTGTCTCTATTATTCGCACCCTTTTATTTCAGTTTTACTTTATTATCTTGTCATGAGAAGTCGGTCACGTTCACAAAATGATAATCGCCGGAAGCAATGAAGACAAGATTTCCGAATGGCAAAAGTAGACGACAGACACCGGATCTTGTTTGAAAGAGATTTTGAGTTGGATAGACATAACAACAAAAAGAGATGATGAGAAAAAAAAAAGTAGTAAAGATAGCTATCACACATTTAGCTTGACTACCTTTGATTAAACGGATCGTGTGCGACAAGCGATCACAATCCCAAAGCAAGCGTAACATTACTTTCTTTTCATTATTGTTTTTATCTTCTATTAAAAAACGTGAAGACCACGTGGATTATATACAACCATGGGAGGGTAGTTATTTTGGGATGTAATCAATTTTCTTGTTTGGGTAAAAACTGTAATTTGTTATCACATTAGTTTTCCCCCCTTTTTTTTTCTTTTCCTATAACGACTTTAAGGTACCAGAGCTGCAAAGTGTGCGAATCCAATATGGTAATAGCAAACTTCTTATCATTCATTTTATGTCGTCTTTTATGCTAACAATATTTTCTTGAAGCAACGAAAAAGTAAAGGTTGAGAAATATTTGAATAGGTACCAATTCTTTTTGTTAACTTATTGAGATGAGCCACCGCCGACTACGATCTCTAAGAGATCGTAGTCGGCGATGGATAAGCGAGCGATTTTATGTGACATTTGACGCCTATTTCTGGCTGTCACATGTGTCAAATTTTGGTGTAGTGATCACACCTCATGAGTAGGTGGTTTTTGGCTACATAAATTGAAGAAAATGTTAGCTTTACACACACAAAAAGTATTAAAAATCAGAGATTGGCTGTGCCCTTGAGTTTGTTTCGAATATTTTCAGTTGTAAACGTGGTGGAGCTCAAGTCACTTTGCAGGAAGTACCAACGAAAAAGGAGTTGTTTTTTTTTCATGATAGCGCTGAATACGATTGTTATATCTTGCTCAAGGCTCATCTCAATTCACTGGTCTGAAAGCTTTCCTAGCAAATATTCCTTGTGATAGGTAGGGTGAATTTAGATGGGTTTATCATCCTCTCCATCTTGCTATGATCCTTCCATTGATTTATACTGGACTTATTTTACTTTCTCTCAGAAGAGGATGTTTTAACGTCTGTTTTCTTTTACGGCTATTTCAGTTCGTTTTGTTTTGCAAAAAGCATATATGTATTCTGTACATTGACAAAATATATTTTCGCGTGACTATATAAAGTATTCACTAAGTAAATGTACATGTTTCACAGGTGAATTAATTATTCAGATCAGAATAAGAAAAAAAAAGTTGTTTCGCAAATAATGTGTAATCTGCTTTGTTTTCGAGATACAAGCGGTCTAATTTCAATCCCAAAATTGACTTTTGCTTCTACATATTTAGTAGGAATTTATTTGTTTCTGCCCTTTAGATTTTTATGGTTCAATGATAGGGTGGGGGGAAAGAATGTGGGAAGGGTTTGGTCAGGGCCTAAGATCAAGGTACAATCCGGACCTTTGCCTTCTGGAACTGCGGAATAACTCTGAGCTTATCGATCACCTGTATCGAACCCATGACTTCCGAATGCGAAGCCGACCGAGCTATGGTCGCTCTGTATATATAGTTGGACTATGTTTTTTTTATGATTACATCTATAATATATATTCCCATTGCTACGACGATTTGAGAAAAATTCTCTCGTCTTCAGTTTTAGTTGAAAATTTTCCAACTGTTTGTGGTGGGGCTCGAACCTGGAATGTTGTTGAAAAAGTTTTAAAATATATCTGAAGACAAGAAAACAGGAGCTCGTTCAGAACGTAATAGAAATATGAATATAATGATGAAAACAATGGACAAAATCCAACTATGTATAAATATGTATAACATATAGACAGCAATTATTTGTCAATATGGAGAACGCTAACCGAATGAAAAGGACCTGCAAATTTTACAGACAGACAAACAGAGTGAAATTTAATGTGGACAAAAGTTTTGCAGGGGTCAGCTAATAAGGACAAGTACAATAGTACCTAAAAACAAAATACATAAAATTGAAACAATAGTGAACTTGAAGATTAGGAAAGATGATATTGTAAGAAAACAGTAATTATGTTGAATAAAACGTCAAGTGAATTTTCGAATTAAGATTGGAAGTATATTTTGTTCCTTTTTAAGTGCGAAAAATAATGCAGTGAGTAGTGTATATTAACGAAGAGGAATTAACACGAACTACCAACGAAGTTATTGTGAGCCGAAGTCACGATCAGCTACGAAATGAAAGTTAGTTGAATAAAATAGTAAGAACAACAAAAAGGAATCGTTGTTTAAAAACAAGAAAGTACGTAGATAACTTATTCAGTGGAAAGAGAAGAAAACCTTTCACTAGATTCACGAATAGGCGTGATAGATTTAAATCAGTTTTTTCTTTTAAATAATCGATGGTGAAAGGATTACAACTGCTCCTGGGCGTTTTTCTGGTGGCGATAAATACCGAGTACAACGAACGTTTTTTTTTTTTTAGAAAATATATTCTGAAATGAAACGTCATTAGAATATTATAATTCTTGTATTGAGAATTTATATTTAAGTTAAGAGTCAAGCCAAGTTTAGAGCTTTACATCTTATTTGTAGGAGCAAAAAATGTCACTATTTTTTCGATGAGAAAATGTTTCCATAAAGAAAAAAATATTGAATTTAAATTGAATTTCGTGAGATGAAAATCCGCTCTAAAAGAGTGGTCCCTCTTTCGGTTTTCGTACAAGGAAATATTCCGCTCAATTCGAGCAGAACTCTGCTTTAGTGTAGAATATGCTGCTGCAATATTCTTTACTACAACTAATCTAAAAGAATTGAAAGCTTTGCTTGATTTGAATACTGTCTCGAACTCACATACATTCTCATCAACTTCTTTCCAAGTCTAAATAAATTAAATACAATATATAATAAAGTACATCTATTTTATAAAGAGGTTTTTTCAAAGTATTTATACTAAATCCTCCCCTCTCTATTCTAAACAACAGGAATTCGATTGTCTTAAACTTATTCATCTCCGCAGAAATATTTGGTTATTGCCAAAATTAATAAATGCTGTTAAGTTGATCTAATATCTTTGAAGTTTTTGGTAATTCTCTCCCAACTAACACCAAATTATCTCTAACAGTAAGAGATAACGACTTTGGTAATGGGTCGTTCCCTAAAAGATGGCTGGAATTACAGAGTATAAAATAAGGTTAAGATAATGGAGCCAAAACTAGAAGTATAGTGGATAGTATTAAATTAAAAGCAACAAATTTATATGTGCAGAATTTATACTTTTATTTTGGTTTGTTAAAACGTTATAATAGTGCTTAAAATTGTAGACGCAATATAACTGCGTATATACAAATGTAAAATTATTATTTTTGCAGAGAGACCTTTTTTGCTTTAGACCAGGAAAACTTTTTAATGCCAATTTGAATTAAGTAAGCAATGAATTATGAAAGCAATGGTACCACACGAATGACAAAGTTACTATTTGAAAGAAACAAAAAGGGGCAAACTTGCTCAAGTTACAACTTACGCAAATGTAGCCATTTGTAGTTTAGCTAGGTGTGGTGGCATCTTAGGGATTAACAGCAACTGAATTTTGTGATTTTAATAGGTTTATTATATATTAAAGTTTTGCGTGATGTAAGCTTACATTAGCTAGTGCTTTACAAGCTTTAAGATAGTTTATAACCATGATTTTTGCAGATAATTATGAAACAAAGTTATTTGTAGTTTTACTGCGTTATTTTGATTTTCTTTGGTTTATTTGCTTGTTAAGCAAATTGTTGTTGAACTACAAAATTGCTTTTGATATTTTGAAACAGTTGATATTTTAATTTTTAACTTTTTTTTTTTTAAGGTGTCGTTTATATTTGCACGTAGACCAAAACTTTTGATTTACTGAAGAATACACTTATAGTTTACCAATATTGGGTTAAACAATGAATAAAGCATAAAGATATTGTACTAAAATGCTCCGTTTGACCAGACATCTTTCTCTGTAAATCTTTTTACTTCAAACTCATTCTTTTTATCAATTGTTAACTCTGTTTCTTTTTAAAATGTCTATTGCATTATACTTTGTTTAGTTCGTTTTCGTAGACCAGTGTTCCGTAAACTATTTTCCACGTACCACAGGTGGTCCTCGAGGAGTGCTTTTTTGGTCGTCTGAGTCTAGACTAGATTCAGCATTAATTCTGAAAATAATCCGGAAAAATCAAGTTCAAAAGAACTGAGTATAGTTGAAAATCAGAAAGATTCATTTCGTCTGGATACATAAGAATACAATGACTACTCAAAAGTTGGAGTATTATGCGCTCGATCGATCTTGTGATGATAAGTGCGCCCTTTGTTTGCACTGTTCGTGATCGATAGCTTTTTTCTTTGCGGCTGAACTATACAAGAAAGGTAGATGAAAAACTTGATAAACTTTATTTTGTATGGGCCATTTCAGTAACTTTGACCACGACGCGAAACAGGTTACAAGAGTGTTAACGCTTATTAAACCCCATAAATATTCACTCCCCAGACGGGATTCGAACCCGCGATCTTGGAGATGCTGACCTAACGCCTGACGTTGGGGACCACACGACTACTTTGCTCTTCACAAGAAAGATAGAGATGATACAAATTCTATTCTGAAAAATAAATGCTTACAGATCTATAAAATATTCTTTGATAGCCTTCAGTGATTAAACAGAAACTAATATATAATTCCTTTCATTTTTTTACACTTTAATATCATTCAATTGTTTGTAATCATGCAAAGTGGCATCGAACAGTAGTTAAAGTTTCAGAACGATAAGAGCTCCAACTTAGACGATGTATGAAAACAAAATGTAAAGTATGTACGTGACTTTGATTCACTTTTAAAGGGTGAGAAAAGACAATAACAAAGAAAAAAGATTGTGCTAGTACGTTGATTCTGGAGTTAATTTCCGCTAGATATTTTTTTCGGAAAATAATAATAAATTTAACTGAAATACATGCATTGTCGACCAGAAAGCAATAGTAGCTGAGCCAAAGATGTAGGATAAAAAACAACATAAAAGCAATTCAATTGTAACAAATCTATTTTTTTGAAAATAATCAGTTCATAACCTAGTCTCTGCAGTCTGGTTGAGAATTTCTGGTCGACACTGGTGAGGCACGGAGTCCATTTACCGGCTGGGATGGCAACCCCGACGAAGATTCTGGCCATTCTGCTTCTATTACAAGAGCAAGAGTAGCATGAAAAATAAAGATCCAGAAACGTAGCTGTAAAGCCCAGAAGTGTAGCGCAATATCCGACTTTCAATTTCAGTGCGTACTTATATTTCGTAATTCGGGCTCACTTTAATTTTTGTAATTTGTTGTATTATATTTGCTTGTCTTGGAGTAATCTTATAAATATTGTGACTTTAAAAAAAATCTTCTGTTGTATAGTCTGAAAACATGTCTTAACTACGTCAAAAAATATCCTAAGAGTATCATTACTTAAGTTTACCCTCGTTCCATGTAAATTGAGGGAAGTTTCGGAACCGGCCTTATCTCTAACTACATGCTTCACTTTTGAACGCATGTACTATTAGAACTTACATTATTCCTTAAAGCCCCTATGATATATTCCACCCAACAAGCACGAGAGCTTGGAGGGTTGCCCAACTTCAAGGGTAAGAAGTTTTTTAAATCTCAATGGAAAATCTTTAGTTGACAAACATCTCAGTTTTGTGGTTCTGCTTCGCTGTCTCCGTCGATTTGCGAATTATATCGCTAGGATATGGTAAAAAAATAAACAAACAAATTATTAATTATTACCAAGCAGCCATAGGTCAGTAGGAAGAGCGTTCACTTTGTATGAAGAAGGTCCTGGATTCGAGCTCACCAAGCAGCTATCACGACTGGAGATTTTTTCAAGGTTTCTTACTCCGTAACATGAGATTAATCATGGGATGGTATGTTCAAATTAGGTTGTGCATGACTTGTTTCGAACATGCTTTTCCTCCCTTATCCCTTATTCCCTCTTCATACAAACACGCATAAAGGTCATCATCATCAATACAATTCAGTTCCAAGTAATTATAATATTTAATATACTATTTCGTATTCGAAAAAAATAGACATCTGAACGTTATTATTATTAAACCTAATTTGACACAGAAAACAAAGAAATAGACGCAGGTAGAAGCTCGCCTTCGGAAATTCAAATCATGGTCAGCCTATATATGCATGAATTTTCTGATGTCCCATACAGCAGGTCTTCTCAACAGGCGGCCCGCGGGGTGGATGTGATCCGCACGATATTTCTGTTAGCTCACTATTAAAGGAAACACACCTGCGAAAATCAATGAAAAATAGCCAATAAGATAGTAAATAGAGTGATAGTTTTTTTTCTTCTAAATTCTCCACTTTATTGAAGATGGTATTGGAAGTTTGTGTCATGGCCATGAGGCGCGCTGTGCGTCTCCCAAGGTCAGCTAGGTGGAAATACTGTCGCTTCGCAAAAATACTGACGATATTATACAATCCTAGTTTACAGTACATAGTTCCGTTTCTCTCCCTGTTTTGCAAAAAAAAAAAAAAAAAAGAGATTGTCATTAAGAGGTCTTTTCGCTCTAACCCCCACATTTTAGTTATTTTTCAAAATATTAAGAAACTTACTATAAAAAATGTAAGCGCATAACGCACTAGAACTTACAAATTACTATGAAATACAATGGCCAACGATCTCGAAATCTTGTCGATTGATGGGTGCTCAGGCTTCAATTAAATAATGACGTCATAATCTTTGAAAACGTATCAATCATCAACGGATAAGATCTCGAGATCGCTGTCCATAATATTTCAAAGTAATTTGTAAGCGCTAGTGCGCTTACATTTTTGATAATGCTATTAGTTTTTGAAAAAAGTTAAAATGTGGGGGTTGGAGCGAGGAAGGTTCTTAAACTTTGTCCCCCGCAAATTCCATATAACTGTAAATTTAGAAATAGTACTTTAGATTTCAAAAGTTTATGAGACAATCAATATTATTAACATGTAGATAATTTTATTCATAGGCCTATATTAATGAAGGAAAGATTGACTATTAAATGCTCAAGTAAAGTTTAAAATTTCACAAAATAATTTTGGCTTCAGTAATACTCATTAATGTAAAATTTCAAAACATCGAATGCCAAGTTGACGGATGAAATAAATAGAAGATGTAAAATGGCGTGGAGTTCGTTTGGAAGACTACACTTTATTTTCAAAAGGCTGGGAAACTTGGACATTGAATGCGCAATTAACTCAAAGATTAAGAGTCACACAAAGAGCAATGGCGAGATGCATGCTAGGAATAACCAGGAGGGACAGGAAGAGAAATGAATGGATTCGCACACAAACAAAGGTAGAGGATGTAATCAAGACTGCGAAGAAGATGAAGTGAAGATGGGCCGGTCACTCAGCTAGACGAACAGTGGAAGATGGACGAGAAAAGAAACGACCGAGACGACGTCCAAATGCTAGATGGGTAGATGAAATCAAGCGTTTTTCAGGAGCTACATGGATGAGGATAGCAGCAGACCGAGATATGAGGAAAGAAAAGGGGGAGGCCTTCATCCAGCAGTGGATAGAAAATGATGATGATGATGACATTACATCATAGAACAACACATTTCAATCAATGCTTAAGAAAGATTAATGTACATAATACTGCTTTGATCTTCAGGAAGTCGTACTATTTAATGATTATTAAACTGTATATTTATTATTTAATTTATTAACATTACTCATTTTTACAAGGTCATGGATTGAACACTCCAATCTGTTATTGTTCCATGAGGAGAATTATGTTCCTTCAACAGACACTTGAAGAGAAAGAAAATAGCTATAAAACAATTGGAATTCCATTGTTAGGTTCTTTTTTTCCTTTTCTTTCAGACATTATTAAAGCCTACACAACAATAACAATTAAAAGTTTTGTTTTCATTTTTACGTTTGCTCGTCATGCTGTTAGTACCGTATTCATACAGCACAACAAACAACAACAGGTGAAGAGGAGATCCTGGACCTACTTTACCTTGAATTGCAGTTCCGTACTCCTTGCAAGGAGAAAAAAGTGCCGTAACATGTGGTAATAAAGTGCGCGTTGCGCGAGTAGCAAGTGCAATAGACAAGAGGAGAAGGCGCTGCGGGAGCAGGTGTGTCTCACCCCAATTCCCACGCCAGCCACCGACCACCCAACCAACTCTTGTAGAATGCATGACCCCGCTTTGAAGGGTCGAAGGCCATCCCACGGAAAGAAGTGATTCTACAACAACATTTCGCTTGTATTGCTGCTTCTTCAATCAGTGCCGTTAAGTGTGCCCCAGTTTTGGTAGTATTGTGCATCGACTGGAGATTGTATAATATGGAAAAGAATCCTTCATTGGCATTCAAAACAATCGACTATTGGCAAAGATTTTATTTGAGGTACTATAGGAAAGAAATCAATACTGATATTCAATAACCGAATATCCTATACTGTATTGATTGTATTTTTTATTTTTATTTTCTGGGCTGGACTGGTAGCTTTTGTCTAGGTTCGTCAAGGTTAAGGGATATCGTCTATTGATGATCATACTTCCGAAAGTAGGGATGGGAAGTAACATGACCTTAGTTGAAGTACTATCCCTTCATTCGTCTGCTGAAACCGAGGAAAAACTTAGGAAAATGGCAGCAAGACTCAAATCCACACGTTACCTACTGTGCCATGGGGTATGATTTCAGGTAGACAGTTTGGTGGATGAGTGGTTTGGGTTGCCATCTTGTAACCAAGGGGATCCGGATTCGATTCCCGCTACGGAACACAAAATAAGCAGTATGGAATTCAATTAAAAGTGTGACCCGTCCTACGTGAGATACAAATCACTTGTCTCTCCACGGGGAATCGAACCTGAACCCTTTGATTACAAGGGCGGAAGCGTTACCACTCACTTACAGCCAACCATTCTATTCTTAATTAGGAGAAGCAAAAATAAAGTTGATAATTTTTTGGAGAGTACTCACAGACCGCGCTATTAAATTTACAAAGCGTATCGTTGAACTGTGACGTTTATATTAAGACCAAGTGTCATACTGATCGATATGGCATTACTCAGCCAGTATACATGACAAATAAAACACATGAGAGATATTAATATTCAATGTACATCTATTGTTTTGATCATCAAACATTGGGAAACTCTTGTACGTAGAAACTCTCGCAATCGGCCATTTTCTAAGAATCTCAGAGTACAAGAACTGTAATACTTTTTACAGTGTGCTCAAATCTTGGTGAAGGTGTTCATCACATACTTCCGTTGTCATGACTACCGCCAGAATTCACTGATTCAAGGGTCAGTACAGTGGTTCTGAACCACATTTTGTTAGCGGCACACTAACGTACGAGTTGGCAACAATGCGGGAGACTTGGTCACTAATATTTTTTGTGTAAGAAACGACAAAATTTCTCATTAATAACTCAAATTCTTATTGTAAGGCGTAAACAAACCAATAATTTTCCTTTAAAAATAAATATGTTTAAGCTCCTGATTTTTTTCTTGTTCTCTTTTCAAAATAAATATTCAGTGACATTATTTTAATTTCTTTTACCTGCAAAATTACGAAGTCTCACAAGTTTCGCGATACAGTTGTGTGCCGCGGCACACCTGTTGAGTTTCTGGATGCAACATGAGCGTCGCGTAAGTGATGCTTTTGGTCACTGAATCCATACAGCTATCTCATCTCATTTTCCCCTAAAATCAGCAATCTGATGGCTAATATTTTTTTTATAACCCATAGTAGGGATGGGCACGTAGATCCGGATCCGCAATACCCGGAAGATCTGGTTGCGGATAATAATGGAACAATCCGGATCTTCAAACCAAGTACCCGTATCTTGTGACCGGGATCATAGCCTAGGATTGGAATCTGTCAACCGAATTTTGGAAACGGCTATCAGGATCTTTGAACAGATGGTCCAGTTCTTGGAACCGATAATCCGATTCTTGGCACCGGGTATCAGGACCTGGGAACCGAGGATCCGGAGAACTGGAACCAGGTAACCTGTTCCCTCAATAGTGAATTTTTAAGGACCCGGTTTTCGGTTTCTTCAGGTTCCGATTTCGACTACTTAAATCTATAAGAATATCACGTTTAGTGCTAGACTCTTACAAAACTTTATTTCTAATGCAAAATAAACGTATACCGCGCCATTTGTTTGTACAGGGAGCATTCTTGTTTCCATGACAACGAAGAGAAGTGACGTATGACATTATGACGTAGAAGCGACATTATGCTTTCATTGAAGGGGCTAAATTCACTTACCTGCTCATACAGTGGGAAGAAAAGAAAGGCGAAACTAAAAGAGAAGATAAAATGTAACTAGTTAATGTTCTGGCATGTCTTGTTTGTTCTTCTTCCCTACTTAATCACGTTATATCCTACATAAACAACGAAA
This sequence comes from Lepisma saccharinum, assembly GCA_022664845.1. Lineage (NCBI taxonomy): Eukaryota > Metazoa > Arthropoda > Insecta > Zygentoma > Lepismatidae > Lepisma > Lepisma saccharinum. The sequence goes on along the minus strand of JAGDQP010000593.1, from coordinate 116,583 downwards.
AAAAGAAGACTTAATGGTTATTCTTGTAACTGGCTAGCGACAAGTAATGAGTGTTTGTGTGTACGTGAGTTATGTTCTGAGTTATAGCAATTTGCCAAAGAACAGCACAAACCGCTGCAAGCCATCCACCCTTCTTGCTTAACCATCTGGAAAAACATAAGATTATACGGATCCGGATGTTGAAATATTCGGGTGAACAGAAAAAAAAACTCACACCTTAAGAATTAATAAGTAGTTGTTATCATCAACGCAATTTCAAATAAAGAGTTTCTTCCAGTTTTTCATTATTAAAAAAAAAAAAAAAAGATGGACAAAGGAAATAAGTAGCGAACGTGATTCGAGGAAAATTACGTCATTGCACTAACCTGTGTTGCTCGGATCGGCAATCAGGAACGTTACGAATGGAAATCTGGATTCCGTACTGGAAAATCCATCTTTTCTGATTTAACATTAATTATGGAGTGTTTGAATTTCGTGAAGGCAGACTTTTCCGAATGCTGGAATTGCGAAATGGTAAAAATAAGACATGAACTAAAGAAACGAGAGGGTTGGACAAGAAACCAGAGCAATTGGCGAAAAGAATTTGCAGATCCACATTGTTCTCTGACCTAGTAATGAACAACTGAAAACAATCTTCTGTGCCACTTACTATTTTAAACGTGTTCGAAATTTCGGAAGGTTAGTATTCCATAATTTCGTCGAAATGGAATTCCAGAAAAACAGGAATTCTCAATTCCAGAATTGACTCCGAAAACCGCTAATAGGAACCCCCAAATTGAGCAAATTTAGTCTAAAATTTTGACATTTTTTAAATCCTTTTTATCAGAATGTCAAGATTTTATACTTCTTTTTTTTTTTTTTAAATTGGGAATAACTTTTTAAGAGTTTTGGTATTTTAGAAGCTTCTTAGTGGATTTCATATTTTTATACGTAGGTTATTATTTGTTACGCTTATTAATTTATTTTACAGATTACCGGTAATATCTCTGGTAATACCCCCCAAAAAACACGATTTCTGAATTGGCGTTTATTTTTAGCGCATCCATATGAAAGTTAGTGAATAAGGGAAGATATAGGGTTTGTCCTGTCTTTTTGTCCGCCTCGACAGAGTTAAGCCATACACCGTTGGATTTGTCATGATCTCAAACGGTGGGGAAAATTATGACTTTGACTCTAAAACTGACAGGTCCTTTTCATTTACTTAGTTTTCTCTATTTTTCCTCTTGTATTTTGACATATGTTTGTTCACTTCCTAGACCTCAGTAACTATAAGTCACACAGAGATGAACGATACACCGTTCAATTTGTCATGGTCTGAAACGGTGGGGAACATTATAATTGTGACTCTAAAACTGGCAGGTCCTTTCCAATCGCTTAGTATTCTTCATTTCTGCCCCTCTTAGATCTCAGTAGCTACATGCCCGACAGAGATGAGCCATACACCGTTGGATTTGCAATGGTCTGAAACCATGGAATAACCTATCATATTAATTCTAAAACTGGCAGATCCTTTCCAATCGCTTAGTATTCTCCATCTGTATGTTTCTTTGTCCTCCATAGATCTCAGTAACTACAAGTTACACAGAGATGAGCGATACACCGTTAGATTTGTCATGGTCTGAAACGGAGGGGAAAATTATCATTTTTACTCTAAAACTGGCAGGTTCTTTTCAATCGCTTAGTATTCTTCATTTGTGTACCTCCTAGATCTCAGTACCTACAAGTCATACAGAGATGAACGTTCCATGCGTCATGGTGTGAAACGGCGAGGAAAACTATGAATGTAACTCTAATATTGGTAGGTTCTTTTCAATCTTTTCAATTCTCCATTTGTGCTCTTAATAGATCTCAGTAGCCACAAGTTTGACAGAGATAAGCCATACACCGTTGGATTAGTCATGTACACCGGTGGGAATATCTACGACTTTGACTCTAAACATGGCAGATTTCAGCATTCGCTTAGTAATCTCCATTTGTGCCTATGATTTTAACTCTTTCTTTTGGATACGTTATAAGATAATTTGAATTTATACGGGGGTGCTTTGGTTTTGTCTACAATAAAACCATTACTTAGCTTGTTTGGTTGTAAAGTTATTACGTAATCGCTTCGAAAACTTAAGTTTATATTTGTGTTTCTACTTTAGCAATCTATAATGCCTGCAATTTTTGTCTATACGAAACTAGAACATCTAAAAAATGTACATATTTAAATTTTACACTTCTCGAATTTCAAGATCGAATTTAAAAAAGAAAAAGCGTTTTCGACTTTTTCTTTGTTTCATCAGATTTTGTCCAAGAAACGTAACTTTGGTCCACCCTGTATATGCTAATTTTAAAACTATACGTTTACTAAACAAAACAGATCAACGAGGAAGACAAGGCATGTTTTATGATCATGAGAAATACTGAAAAAAAAAAAAAAAATAGTAGTTCGAAGTAGAAAGTGAGAAGGCTATTACGCGTATCTCCACAATCTTCTTTCTAACCTTATTTGCTGTGCAGGAAAAGACGACTCAAGGAAGCCTCAATTTCCAGTGTTTAAATATGTATATTATACTTTAGTTTATTACCCATTATTGCTTTAACTTTGCCTTATATTTTAACTTCTTACTGTTGTAAAGCTAACAACAAACTACTATTGTTGAGCTCTCTTCACATTGTTGCTCCCGAATTTGCATTGTGAAACAGTGAGGAATAAAAATACAAGGAAAATAACAATACTAGGTAACCATGTAATTTTCTATTCTTTTTTTTTTTTTAATCCTAAATTCTGTTTGCCCTTTACAAAGGTTCAGTGGTCATTGGGAAGCGAAATATGGGAGGAGCAGATGTTGAATAAAAGGGAGATTTTGTTTCATTCAGAATTCAAAGTGGTAATGAAGTTTCTACATAATGGAGTAATTCACTTGATAAAAAAACATTTCTGCACTTAAACTTCTTTTTTTCTTGTTTTCTTTTGAGCTGAAAGTGCATCGTTTTCGACGTTAATGATAATTAGTTAGAAAGTGCATTTTCATACATAGCGCTCTTCCCTTTTCCCTTCCGTAGTCGTGTATGTGCTGCTATTAAATTGTTCATTATTTTTTTTTTTAACTTTTATTTCTGATGTGAATGTGCTGGTGATTAGAATAAGTACGTCATATTTATTCATCGTTTCATTGTGAAATTTGAAATTATCTGTATTTTCCCTTTCACGATCCTGCAGCCATGGTGTAGTGACGATTTCCCTATGGATTTGTGGTTGAAGCCTTCGTCACATCAGATATACTGACCACTCACCATCAGGGTTGCCAATTATGGGGAATAAAATGACTGGAAATCCCTTTCGGATACAACAAAAAGTACTAGTCTTAATTTAACATAATTTAAAAACAGTGGTCCATGGGTGACTATCATTTTTACGTGTTATTCACCATAGAGGGGCCAGTGTTACGGACTCTGTATTCAACGGAATTGAATTGTATGCCGTATTATTGAACACTTGCTTTGTATTAAAAGGTGTTAAATAAACGCTAGAGAAAGCAGTAGGTGTACCGTTTTATCTTCTCATGCCATTACAAACTAGAATTGTACATGTCAATTTGAACATTAGGTTTTAAAGAAGGCCCACTTAAGTAACTTACGAATACTGCCAGTCCCAATTTTTAAGCGGTTTAGAATTCAGTTGAATATTTATTTATGTCCCGTTGGTGACTTTAGTTCAGGCCAGGAGAGGATAAAGGAAATGATATGGGAAGGAAGTCGGCCAGAGCCTAGTTTGAAGGTACTATACAGGCATTTGCCTGGTGTGGATAAAGAAATACCTCACTCAGGGTAGGCGGCTACTCGGATTATTTCCAAGAATAAAAAGTTGTCTTAAAGTCCACAAATACTTGTATCTCAGTCGGGATTCGAACAATTGTATTCTTGCCTGACGCATGAAACATCTCAACCACTGCAGCCAATCTCTAACATGAAATGTTTCCCATGTATTTTCAGGGAACTAGAATCTTTTCGTTTAAATACAAAGTTCATTTCAAGTTTGATCTGAAAATCCCGACAATTATATTCAACTTCAAGGTGAGAAGTAACTTTTCAAAATTAATTATTCACTACAGAAATTTGCTCCTTTATCTTGTTCATCAAATCTATAAATAATTTACAAGTAAATTTAAGAATTTATTAATCTAATAATTAAATTTAAGAATCTAAAAATCTAATAAATATAAGAATCTATTGCTCAATAGCCCAATTGTACCCTACGTCGCTAGTCACTCAGTACTATGTTGCCAGAAGGAAAAATACACAAACAAATAAATAAACACACATACACACACAACCGATAGATAGATATAGAGAGAGAAAGAGAGAGGGAGAGAGACCGAGAGAAAGAGAGAGATAAAGAGATGGAACTCTCCATTAGCTTCGTATGAACACTTCAAACGTTGATACACATTGTGAACCAAAGGAATGTACAATATTTTATGTGTGAAGCCGTTACCTCACAAATTAAACGTTATTTCTGTAAAGGTCAATGTTAATCATGGGTTAATTATTGATGTTCCGCAGAGATCTCTTTACGATGTATTAGCTTGATGGCAATTAAATACTTTTTTCACTGTTAACGAATCCAGTGCTGTTAACAATCAGTGCACGCAAACGTTCATGGTTCATAAAGTTCATTACATAACAATTGCAAGCGTATGTTATGTGTACATACATGTATGAGGCTGTGTAGTAAATCTAACAGAAAATTTTCCAAAGAAACTTCTTTGATTGTATCAAATACTTATGTCATTTTCTAGAAATATTTTTCACCAGTTGTGTGTTTTAAATTGCTATCTCTCTTGCTACTGCAACGATTGTCTATCTCTACAAAATTTTCACATAATTTTGACCAAATTTCGTTGATAGGTAACGCGTATTGTTTTTGAAAATCTAATCTTGTTCGCGTTTGAGTCCAGGAATTTACTTAGTTTCTCTCTTTGACTATTATCATGGAGTGCTTTACTTTAATATTTCCTTCCCATGTTGACTGATTTAATATTTCCATCCCATGTTGACTAATTTAATATTTCCATTTAATATTTCCATCCCATATGGACTAATTTAATATGTCCATCCCACATGGACTAATTTAATATTTCGATCCCATATGGACTAATTTAATATTTTCATCCCATGCGGATTAATTTAATATTTCCATCTCATGTGAACCAATTTTTTATTTCCATCCCATGTGAACTAATTCAATATTTCCATCCCACGCGGGCCAATTTAATATTTCCATCACATGTGAACTAATTTAATATTT
>JAGDQP010000593.1:88664-110455 GCA_022664845.1 Lepisma saccharinum | reverse complement strand
AATAATAATAATAATAATAATAATAATAATAATAATAATAATAATAATAATAATAATAATAATAATAATAATAAGGGATGCGATTATACAAGACAATTTTCACTTTTTAGTTCACTGTTTATCCCTAAACTGAGGCAGGGCAACGAAAGTTACCATAAAGATGTGACAGTCCATCCTGTGATTGAATTGATTGGCATTGATTCTTTAAATGAGATTAAAGATGTTTGGATATGTGTATAAATGTTACTACAGTCCCGAACTTCTTCCAACTCTCATATCTATCCTTCTTACCCATCGTTTATTAAACTAACTGAAATCTGAACGTCACACGTCAATCTGCCATCTTAGTGTGCCCAGCAAGAATTATGGAGAGCAAACTTCATCTCCGCAAACACCAAGATGGCGGAATTGACGCTCGGGTTATCTTTTTTTTCTTCAATTTTTGGCCTATCCTTTAATTGCAACATCCTTGGAGACATCAATGACGTCACGTGCGAGGTAAACAAGCTATTAGGACTGATTTTCATGAACGCTTGCCTTGTTTGCTTTGCTTGCGATTAGGGTGAGTAGCCATTTGAAATAACGTGTTACAAGCAGAACACGTAATAGGGAGTCTTAAAACACATGTTTCAATTGGCTACTCACCCCCAGCTGGTAAAAACTTACGTGTAAATACTAAATCAGAGGCTCAATCAGATGAGAGTGGTTTCATCTAGGGATTGTGTCAGGAGTTTTAGTTTAGGGTGTGTGTGTGTAAACCTACAATTGGGGAGTAAAAGTAGAGTTTGGCAGGTTTTCTATAGGTGTTTAACGGTAACAGTTTTAAAGTTAAGGGTGTGCTCGAGAATTTGGAGGGTTAACATTTTCTCATTAGGGGGAGAGCATTTCTAACAGCTTTCGGATGCTCAACTTGATATTTTAAATATTTCCCCATTATGTGCTAGTTCTCAAAACAGTTATGAGAAAGCTTTCTAACCGAATTCTTACTTATTACAAGAAAAATAAAGCTTTCCAAGGAGAACATTGTCAACTTGCATGTTCCCGTATCTACTGGGATTCCTAATGACACGAGCAGAAAAATCCGTTGCGTTACGAAATGAAAATAAAAATAAAAAGTTAGTATGCTTTTACTCATCTAACTCATAGTGAGAAAATATTCATATGTTTATGGTAACCACGAGAACTTTCAAAGAAATAACAAAAACCGCTAAAAACGCACCAAAATAGTTATGGTTTATTCATGCATGGAGATAAAGTTAGTGACCGTTGAATATAATTTAGTCAGGAAAGGTGGAGAAGAGCTCCTATTTTTTTTAAAAAAAGAAATAAACTTTCTCTAATTGTTCATCTTCACGTGGTGGTTTTCCAAAAGACCAAAGACTAAATTCAGAAGACATTCGTGTTATCCCAAAGGCACGACCTGGACACTTTCCAGTGTTCAGAATTACACTTTTTTTCCCCCTTACTTCTTTCTTTCCATCATTACGTACACGCTATCACGACACATCAGCAAAGAAAAAGAATCTTTCCGGTACTCACGGCCCACTATACTATAAGTGAACTAACAATAGAGATGAACGACCAACCATTGTTGAGTTCATTACCCTTCGCATGAGCTTGTATCTAGCAAAGAAAGAAGCAGGAGCACCTTATCAGTAAAATGAAGAGGATCATGTTTAGTGGAGGTATCCACAGAAGACAGCGGTTAAGTATGTGTAGAAAAAATGAATAAAAAATGGTGGACTTACTGGGGAAAATTCCGGATAATTTTCCCAAGCGGCAGTAGTGATTTGCTTGGCTTCAAGTACATGGTGTCTAAGAGCAAAGTAACTCTTTCCTGTGACAATTTGTCTTCTTGAAGGAAACAGTGTTACTGACAAATTACCGTGTTGTCTACTCTCACCATCTTTGCTCTAAAAGAATGACCATCTTACGAACTGCTTGTAATTTCCCCCCTTTTCTTTAATGTGTGCAAAGGAAAGTGTAGTGTCCGTTTATTGTGCAGTTCACACAAGGTTCGTAAGCCGTGCCCCTTTATCTGCAAGGTCGCTGACTTAGGATCATTCCTGATGATGTGGGGAAGGATCAATCTCCGATAAATTGCCAATATTGTGTACAAATCCCAAAGTTTTCTTCAGCTAGACTAGGTGATTGCAGGAATGGTATCTACACAGAGGGCCTACTACTATTTTCACCATCAGCCTCCAGTTGGGCGAATGGTTAGCAATCTCGCTCTCTGTATGTGTGTTTCCAATGGAGATCCATTGGACGGAGCTGTTCTGAGCTAAGACTGTAGGTCTTATTTTCAGAAGCTCCCAAATTCTGTTAGGATTATTTCCAACCCAAACAATCTCCTTGCCCAGAAAGTGTGCTCATCCTCAGACTTGTGACTCGCTTAGGAACAGCTATCTTCGGTAGAAAACTATTTATGATGATGGTGATAATGAAGGCGAAGGATATATTGATAATCTTTAGTTACGAATTGGAAGAACGATTGTCCCGAAAAATGTTACTCGTGTTCGATTACTCTTTGCATTTCCCCAGTTTTATGTCACCTTTCGTACAATCATGTGTAGAGAGTTGCTACACACCATACAAGATTACCAATCCTTCCTGCTAAAAAGAAGACTCTCTCATTCTTATTCAGAAGAGCCTACTACTGTTCTGATTATCAAACATAAACAAAAAACAGTCACATATAAATAATTGTGTGTTGTTCTCTACACAAGATACATAAAAAATGTCATTGATTTTTTAACACGTTACTTCATAAATTGAAAGAATTTTCCAATATTTGAATTTATTTCAAGACAGTTAGGCACCTACGGCTCAGGCTGGGATAGGGAGAGGAAAGGATGCCGGAAGGAGTTTGCCAAGGCCTAATTTAAAGGGTATCCTCCCAGCATTTATCTGGTGTGACCGAGGGAAACCTCAGTCAGGATGGTCGGCAATTGGGATTGAATCCAAGAGCTCTCAAATGTAAAGCTAACGCTCTAACACTTGGCTATGGCTTCTCAGTGATTTGAAGTTAATGTTTCGAATCCTGGCCAAACACAAACCCACTTAATTAATTGTGAAAGAAAGCTACTGATTTTAATTTTATCAAAATCTTTCATCAACTCTTATTTAAAATGTTAAAATGTAATATTAAGATGTTACCTAAAATTACAGAAGCAACATTTGTTAATGAAGAAAAATATTAATTATGTTTCAAGAAGATTCCAGTATTATGAATCTGCCAGAATAACGTTAAATTACTTCCGCAATTTACAAACAGTTCAAGTGTCTTTATTATTATTATTTTTAAATAAAAAGCGAAAACATAAAATCATCACTCATGGATTTCTCTTAGTTTACTCAATTCCAATTAACTTCCTTTTCTTGAATTTAATTGTTATGACGAGTTCATGCGAAAGCAATCCGACAAAACAACATTCAAGGCGATAAAACGCCTTCCATTTGTAATAAAAATAAATTAAGCACATAAAAAGATTGAGAGGAAAGAAAATTCGTAAAAGGGCTTTGTAAACAAAACTATGCAGGTGACATTTGAGAACTAAAAATATAATCGAGTTCATGTTATAAATGAAACGAAGTATAGTGATTATCTATTATCCGTCCAGACTTAAGAGTATACTGTTGCTCTTATGGCAACAGCAATGCCGGTTTGACTGCTAAATAAAAAATGAAACTCAGCTCGCTGCAGCCGTTCTCTCACTTCGGGTTGCCATCACCGAGCGACAACGCTGCAGTCTCTTAGTTTTCCTGCCTCTACCGCGTCAAGTTTTTCAAATGAAACTATAGTTATATTACATAATTAAATATGTGTAAATGAAGAAAGGAATTAGGGAATTAATTTTCGTACCAATGTTAAATATAAAACCTTTATACGGGGGATCGTTAAAGAGAAATAACAGTAAAGAAATTTCGTGTGAATCAGGGGGGAAGTACGATAAACAAAACTGCAGGTGTTGCCCATAAACTGCAACAATATTATAGACCAAACCCTGGATCAGTAATAGGATATTCAAATTTTGGGATGGGGGACTAAAGCTGAAGCTAGAAGTGGTCATCTAAGTCACCCCTTCTCAATAACATTTTTCAAAGGTCACTAATATTAATTTTACAGATATATCTAGTTTTGCAAGGATCAAAGACTAATGATAAAAGAAAACAAATACTACTAGTTAATAGGGTTTGTAATAGCGTCTATATTTTGCGGCGGCATTATCACCTAGCGGACCTTGGATGATAAAAACTCACACCACATCTCCTGATAACAACACGAACTACAAATACCCTTTTCAGTAAATTGGAAAATTTAGAAGAAAAGTATTGTCAAATTATTCAATATCTTACGGATTATTTTTTATTGATTTTTCTCTCTGTGATTATTTTGATAGTGGACCAACAGAAATATCCATGCGGACTGGGTATGGCTCTCGGGGCTCCTTTTGAGAATGTCTGATCTAGCAAATACTATGTTTTCTGCTGCTCTTTTGGCGGAAAACTGAAAACTATCGGAGGAAACCAGGGGAATGTCACAAAACAAGTTTATTGAAAAAATCACGTTTTAATTTCTTAATCGCTTAATGTTTCAACGGCTCACCAAATAAGTAATATTGTCTCCTGTGGTCATTTATGAGTTTTAACCCTTCGTTTCTTGAAAGTTTTGTAGTTCCTATTTTCCCAAATAGAATGAGTTATACAGCAGAAAGTAGCTAGAAATGGTCATTCCATGTTTTCTCCCGACACCCTTCAATTGTAAATTTTGGAAAGTGAAGGTCTCAAAGAAAATTGCCGTTGGTGAAGATTTCTAAGTACGAAAAACTCCACAAGAAGGCAGCACAAGAGCGAAACTGCGTGCAAATTTGAAACGCAAAATTAACTTTCAAAAGTTTGTGTTTATTTGTCCGCTGCCACCATATTTTGACAACTTTATGGACTTAGAAACATTTTTATTGCACATTTTCTATTAATATGTGCACATTTTTATAAGATTTAACTCCTGGTTGGCTGACCGATCAATGCTCTAGCTTTCGATGTGGGTGGTTCTGAGTTCGATTCCCAGTGAGGGTCCCAAATTCTGTGTTAATCGAATATCGTGATAAAAAATGAACGAGCTATTTAAAATGAAAAAAAAAATAGAAGTGTCGAATTTTGAAAGTTAGACGAAAGCGTCGATGAAGAGTCGTTGCGCTGACTACATCACACCTTTCTTGAGCGAAACCACCTACGTGTTCCCTGTGTGTGAGTGACAATCTCTCTGTCTTCTAATAAAGGATCCCAGATTCGATCCCCAGAGGGAACAAAAGTGGTTCGGAGCCCATGTTAAACTGTAGGTCACGTCCATATTACGCCATCTTCATCCGATACAAGGCAAAGGCAAACCACCATCTGTTCACCTTGCCCAGGGATCTTCGGGTCACGACCTGCCTTTTGGTAGAACACCCATCATCTTCATCAATAAACAATCACCATTAATAAAAACAAACTTTAAAACGTGAAATTTATCGGTGTCGTTATGGAGTACCCTGTACCAACATACTTACGCAAAGCTTTTTTTTTTTTTGTCACTGTTATTTGTTTCAGTTTAATTGGTGAATTCATAAGTGGTGTTTTAGAGGTAATAGGGCATCGATAATTTTCGATTTAGCTAAAAGAATTGTGGTTATTACAAGGCTGTGCTACTTCGAGAGCAGTACAGTTACTTAAAACATATTTTCATTACACAGTCTATGCAATTACACCAAGCTTTGATTATTATGAATTGTTAAAGAAGGTTCACTAACCAAGCCATAAATCACAATGAGATTGTTAAATGTCGATAATGAGTGTTATGTAGAGTTATCTAATTACGTGTGCGTTCGTCCTTGTCTTTTGTAACCTCGTGGTCACTTCATGCTGTATAACTACACTTTTATTCCATATTTGTGGCTTATGATTGGTGTTCTGTTAAAAGGTGATAACAAAGGAGGGACAAAATAAACAGTTATTTTCGTAACGGTTGAAATACTATATTTTACAATTTGCAAAGAATTTATGAGTACTATGTCATTAAAGTTGCCCAGAAGCAGTAGGCAGAAAGGGAATTATGCTTATGTACTTAATTTTTCAGACGGTGGAAACAATATTAATTACGAATATATATTTTTCTAGTTTTCTTACTCTATATAACAATAACCAAACCTTCTTATTCCTCTGCTCCTTTTGTGACAGGGGCGTATCTATTCGTGAGGTGGGCGCAAGTCTGAAGATAGACCAGAGAACTTTATGATAATTTCCTGATAGTTGTTTTTCTTTTTCGGTATACATTTATCGTATTTCCTTGCCTATTGCTAAGTCTTATCATGGAATATGAATCCAGTATTCCTAAAAGTTACAAATCGAAGCTTTCTCGAAGGTAAATTGTAGAAATAATGCTTTAAAAATATAAAAAAATATTTTCCCTTGAAGGGGGCGCCACCTCTCTGCATCCGTCACTGTTTTGTAGAGGAACCTGTCTGTTGTTTAGAAATATCTTTGACGAATGTAAACAAGTTCTTTTTTTTTTAAAAAAAAAAACAAATTAAACAAAAGATCAGATTTTAAGGAATTTTTGTGTTGGTTAAAATACCGTACTTTTTGCATAAGTTACGAAACTGGATGCATACATAACTTCTGTAGGGAAAGGTTGGACAAAACAGGCAGGTATAACTTTACTTGACTGTAATGTGTATTGTAAGCAACTAACCAGCATGCATTTCGCCTCAATGAAAGTTTCATTCTTCTAGTATACAGGAAAAATCGAAGCGTAGAATTGAGAGAGAGAGAGAGAGAAAAAAGAAAAAAAAAACAAGCTTCACTCGAAGGCAAGTTATTCATGAAATCACCACTCGAACTAACGAAACTGTCTGCATTGTGCCCTGTAGTGCATTCAGTAAGTAATTCAACTCCAACCTAACAGATGGCACCATTAAACTGAGCTGGAGCACACTTTCCCGTTCTATCCGGCATCCCAGTCTTGTCAAACTTACCCATACTCAGTTAATATTCTCTTCATCCGTCTACCAAGAATATAGTTACAAAGCGAGTGTAAAACCTGTCCACACACACCCACAGTATACACACTAAATTTAAAGAGTGGAATTCCACTGATTTTAAGCGGAATATTTCATCTTTCGACAGCGGAAAGATGGACCACTCTTTTAGAGCGGATTTTCATAAGAGAAAAGATGAGAATTTTCCACTTGAAAAAAAGATTGGATCTGTGATAGTTCTCTTCGATTGGAACGTAGACATCAGCTTTTCAGACGATTTTCCATCTATTCAGATAAAATATTTATCTCTTGAACATTGAAAAGACACAATAAAATATTTTAAAAGTCAAAAGATGCAAATGAGAGCATAAGTAGTAACAAAGAAAAGTAATATACTTCTGAATGAAAACGAGTAAAAGAACCTTAAAAACAATAGGACTTGAATCTGCTATCTTTGTCCATCCATCCAATGCTTTATCCCCATAGCTAGCCGGCCAACTGTGAAAGTACACCTTGGAAATATTCTTTCGTCTCATCGTTCAAGCACAACTTAAGAAAGATTTCTTGTACATATCTTACTCCTGACATCTTCTGGTATGTTTTTAGTCACTGAAAAAAAAGTTTTCAGGTTTTCTGTTGTCATTTTTAACTAAATGCGATAAATTTCTCAGCATGGCTTCGTCTTTCGATAACTTTCACGGCTTCAAATGGCGCAGAACAAACTTGACTATAGTAGCTATGATGCATTCTGAACCATTCTAAAAATATGAGCCAAATCGCTCATTGTGAGGATGAGAGAGCGTTCTTTCCAAGTTTGAAGAATAAATTACATTCATAAAGCATCGGAATTCCATCTAGAAAGATCACATTTTCCATCGAAATTAATAGAGTGGGTTTCGTTGAAAAACCACTGGTCCCTTTTTCCGCTCTAAGAAGGCTAAAATATATTCCGTTCTTCTTAATTTTGTGTGTAACGTAGTTTTATTGAAGTATAATTAGGAAGTAGACTTTACTTAAACTTTTTTTCCCTTAGGAAATAAAAGTTTGAAAAATGAGGAGGGGGAATGGAAGCTCTCCAGGAACATAATTATTATAATTTTGCTCACGCAAAGTGTTTTTTTTTTTAATGAAAACAATATTTTTGCCAGATTTTATAATTGTTAATTGTGTTACTGTGATATACACGTTTCTGATATCTCACATTTACTTACGTTTGTTCCGCAGAAAGCCTATTACTACAAAGGCTGAGAGAGAGAGAGAGACAGAACAAATTGTTTGTTTACAACATTGCGTGTTAACAAATACGTGTTGTATCTGATGAGATAACGAGGTAACCTCTTGAAACACTTGCGAAAAATATTCGCACACGTGCCCAGAAAAAAAAAAAGCCGGGTTCTAGATTACTACGTTAAACTTTATTCTGTACGGGTAATTTTAGTAACTTCGGTTCGGCTCATCACGATTATATGAGTGCAATGCTTGTTTAAATCCAGATACATCCATAATTCAGGCGGGTTTCGAACCCGTGACCTTGGAGACGATAACCTAACGCCTTAGACCACACATCTACCTCGGTCGGCTACTATATCATCTACAGCAGAACCGCGGGTAATCCGACCTCCGGTGGTTCGATTCCTCGTATAATCCGACTATGACGGAGGTATAGGAAATATGGCGCATTTCTGCACTTGTCCTTGAAACACTACGTATATTGTTGCGTCAGTTAGCATAACATTTAACCAGTGCGTTCTCGTGCTTTGTTTTTCGTATTTTTCCTATTTTTCCCCTTAATTATCAAATGGATATCTTTGCACTTTACTGTAATATATTAAATATATTTTGCTCCTCTTATAATCCGACTTTTCTTGCATTCCGACCATGCCCTCAGTCCCAAAGGTGACGGATTAACGGGGTTCTACTGTATTAAATGTTATAAGTTGGCTCAATTGTTATCATAATCTAATTCATTAGCAACTGTTTAAATTTGAAGCAAACTACCATCAAAATTTGCCACTGACGAATTTCTTTACATTCAAAGATGCGCATTTTTAAAGAAGTCGCAATGATATAAACAACTGCATCACATTTTCAATATGAGGTAACTATTACATAACAAATACGTACTAATATAAACCAAGTTTCAATTCTGGTTTTGTCCCTATCTGAGAACCAATCGGTTATTATCTCCATATCTACGACATAAATGAAGTTTTTTATTGTAGCATAAATTAAATAGGGTTATAAATTGATTAAAGAAAACATACATTATGTTTCTTCTTGAAAAACTCTGACTTAGACATTTGAATTAGTTATCCCTTTACTCGGCATTTTAGCTAGCCAACTACAATGCGTAATATATTTTTTTCTTTGTAACTCTGATATTAGACAGAAATTAAATAACTCCAGATTCGAGTTAGAACTGACGATTTATCCGGTTCTATTTAACGTGGTGACACTTGCAATCATTGTTAACGCTATTTTTATACCGTATACAACACTTCAGCATGTTGTCTTGTAACGCAGACAAGCGTCTCCATGGAAACAAGTAGTGAGAAACTGATTTCAGATTAGAAGTTAGCGACCTCAATGAACCAGTAAATTTTCAATTTGGTGACGCTCCAAACCTTTTACGTTAGTTTTCTACTATGCGCACTTAAGTACCTCATTGGTTTCAGCAGTCGGTGAGCTCAGTAGAGGGCGCTCGAGATTATCACATAAATTTATTTCAAAGCTTGTTCAGAGAAGAAATATTGATCAAAATAGCGAAATCATTAGAAGAAAACAATTAAAACCGCGAGTAGGATAGATCAAATTTCACAGAAGTACATTTAGTACAGAAATACCATAGCTACATAAAACCGAATTGAAAACAAATCGAGAGCTATCAGATATGAGTCAGTTTCTTTGTTGAACTACAAGATTGCGTCACAGATACGGGTGTTCCAAGTTTGATATTTAAAAATATCGAAACTTCGATATTAAAACTTGATATTCGATTTATCGATATTAAAGTTCAATATTTAATTTCGAAATTATGGTTTGATATTCAATTTCGATATTCATTTCGATTATTTTGTTCGATATTCATTTCGAGTTCGATCTTTCGATACCCCAGTAGCACACATACGTGTTTTCAACGTTGATTTTAGGTTCATTTCGTTGATTAACCGTTATCGGTTGAGAAAAATTACTTTTATTTTTAAATCATATTTCAACAAAGACGTCATTGCGTTGGTAAGACGTTAATACAACGTGTATTCAATGTTATTTTCAACTATGGTATTATAGATTTTGTTTAATGCATTTCTTACTAATGTTATGTCGAAAAATGTAATTAAAAACTAATTGAATGACAAACTAATTTTAGTGTCTCAAGTTCACGTTGAAAACAGATTGAATTTTAAACCATCTTTCAACGAAGTTATAATTTTGTTGGTACGACGTTAATGTGACTTACTTTCAACCATCATTCGTACTATGTCCTAGATTTCATTTCACACTTGTGTTTCTTAAGTTAATTGCTTAAACATTATAATTAAAAGCAAATATAATAAAAATAACTATATTTTTCACGTTTTCATTTGCACGTTGAAAACAGGTTGAATTTTAAACTATTTTTCAACGAATATTTACTTTAAACGATACAGTAAAAAGTAATGACCTCTCCAAATGGACTCTTGGATAAGTCGTCAACGCGTCGAGCTAACAACGAGAAGTGCAGAACGTTCCTGTGTTCCAACGCCACAGCAGCCGCTCGGATTATTTACTGTTGGAAAATTGACACCGTATATCATGACAAAATTAACGGATAAAATGAAACTAAATGTGTGTATACCAATAGAGGGCATTTTGGCCAACTAAACCCGTTTCTTCATCGTTTCTTTTCAACCATTACTCAACGTCTAATAAACCGTTGAACAGACGGACATTTCAGTACATTTATAACGTTAACATAACGTTTCATTACTAACGTTTAATCCACGTATTTTAGCGTTTGTGTGCTACTGGGGTATTCAGTTCGATATTTTGAGTTCGATATTTCGATATTTTGATTTCGATATGTTGATATTTTTGTTTTGATATTTCGCTTTTTTGAGTTAGATATTTCGATATTTTGAGTTAGTTATTTCGATATGTTGATATTATGAGTTCGATATGTTGATATTTTTACTTTGATATGTTCATTTCGATATTTTGAGTTCGATATGTTGATATTTTGGTTTTGATATTTCTCTCTTTTGAGTTAGATATTTCTCTCTTTTGAGTTAGTTATTTTGATATGTTGATATTATGAGTTCGATATGTTGATATTTTTAGTTCGATATTTGTATATTTTGAGTTTAATATTTCAATATTTAGAGTTCGATATCTCGTTAATTTCAAATATCGAACATCTCTAGTCACAAAGTGAGTGCTTATAGTAGAGAAGTGCCAAAAAGAAAAGGCTATATATAGGTATTTAGATTGGAAACGGTCGTGTAAAGCAAGATCTCAACCGAAATCTGAAGTCAGTTTCCTTCTACGTACTTTGGTTTAGACGCTCCCGTGCATTATAGACTTGAGTGCAAAAAATACAAACAATATCATAAAAATATATTGTAACGTTACCAACAAGTAAACGGCTGGAAATATCGAGATCTCGAAACCGAAGTCTGAGCTTCTCTGTTTTTCGTTTAGGCGCTAGCCTGTGTGACCCAGAGACAAACCAGCTGAGAGGATCCAACATTTTGTTGTTCCGCTAATTACAAGGAGACAAAAGCGTAATGCCCTTTTAACTAAATGGAAAATCTTGTTTTTCAACATATCCATGACATTTTTTTTACCATTGTAAAACATACAAGAGATTATTATCTGGTCTCTCTGATTGAAGCAAAGTGTGAGGAGTAACAATGTCGCCAGAGACCAGACATTCTCTCAGTCTTGATACTTCTTACTACCATCTTTTGATTTTCATTCTTTACTTAAAGGAAAGGAAAAAATACCACCACCACATTACTCTATACGTGACACACGCAAGAAAAATATAAATGTTCAAAAGGAATCCTGTTTCACACGAGATTAAAGATTAACAGAAGAAGAAGAAGAAGAAGAAGAATATGTGCATTAATGTGGTTTTTAGGGTAGTGCATACTTTAACAAAGAATTTTCCCACACTGCTGCCGCTTGGAATTGTGGGAGAGGGAGGAATAATTATCTTGATAACGCTAAAAGATTGCAATTAGGGTTACTGTAATGTGTCTCTTTTTAAAAAGATGTTCATTTTGTTTGAAAAGAAAACTATTATTGTTCTTCATTATTCATATGCTAGATGGCGGTAATGTTTCAAAGTTTTCTTTTTCGAAGTTGTTACTGTTCGTCATCTGTTTTCCTGTCAACAACTTTAAATTTTAGCTGTTTACAATGATTAGAATCTAGTTATGAAGTTCATGGATTGTATCCAAGAACACAGATCATTGTTTCCTCTGCATAATGTTGCCGTTTCATAGCTTGCAATTATGTTTTTTCAAAAATCTTATCTGAGCTTTTTCTTTTTTTTTAAAAAAACTAGAATTCTGATTTGTTTGTTGTACTATTTATTAAACGGCTTGTATGTCGTAATGTATCCCTGTATTACGTACTACCATCTCTTGGCGTCCAGCTTAACTATAGTAAGTGCTGAGAATACAGGTAAAGATAAAAGACCGTGCAAAACCATCCGTTCCTGATAGGTCGCTTCGTTTATTGCGTGGATTGCTGGTCAGGAGACCCGGGTTCGATTCCCACCAATCTCTCATGTTTTATGATCTTTTTCAAAGATCTTTATATATGTTTTTTTTGGTAAATAATTGTTCTCTTTTGTTTCCTTTTGCACTTTTAATATTTTAGAAAATTCACTGAAATTGGTTAGGTAAAGTAAGGTTAGTTCGTTTTACGCATTTTCAGAATTTTGCACACTGCACTGAAATAGGTTATGCAAGGTCAGGTTATATTCTTTCTTAATTATACGTGATACAAAAACCAGGGATTACATTTAACAACGTTTTTCCAACCTTCTCTTTCTTCATCAAATACGTAGTTTAGCAGTTTGCTAACATATGGCGCTACCTAATTCATTAAGAATTGCAAACTTTCCTTTATTTATTGAACATATTTATTAGTAGGGGTAATATACGAGAAAAAAGGGGTCGATCCTGAACCAAATTGCAACAGAAGCAATTTAAATGGTTTTGAGGCAAGTCCAGTATTCTGTATAACATTCAAAATCGGACAAAATCTGAGCATGGAAACACCTTCAAAATGGCCGCCATTCCAATAATCCTGCCGTACGTAACATTACATCAGATTTTCAGTATTGTGCCTCTCTACGTTGCACGTAGCGTGATGACACCTATTACAAAAGTTATTAACAATAAAATTTCCTTTCAAACGAGATATAGATCTTTCATCTATCTTATAAACAACCAATGTTACACCTCCATCTATATTCAAAGGTTCTAAGAAAATAGTGCGCTTGTGGCATTTACGTGCACTTATCTCGTTTCTGGTGGTACTTACAACAATTACTTTCATGAGATAAAAAAATTGCTTTGTTTTTAGCTTTCCATTAAGCCATAAGTCATGGAGGTACTGGAATAATTAGTAAAGATACGTCTAAAAGTGCTGAAAATGGTAGTAGGGGTAACATAGAAAAGTAAGGGGTTAAACCTAAAGCAAATTGCAACGGAAGTGATTTCAACCGGTTTGAGATAAGTTCAGTGTGATGAATAGCATTCAAAACCGGAATAAACCTGAGCATTGGAACAACCTTAAATTGAGCGGCTTAAATATGGTTCAGTAAAGTGACAGAATGCCCAAGTAGTTGTCTAAACTTTCTACTTAAGGTAAAGAATATCTTACCAATTTAAAAGTTATATTAAATATAAATATGTTTATTTTTGGGTATTTTGAATCTATGAAACATGGTTACTACACATCCTGAGCTACAGACTAAAGCAAAAATTCATAAACACAGTGTTAAATAGGGTTGTCACGTTATTTTTTCAATTCAATGTTCAAGAGAAGTAGAAGAGAAGGTCCAAATATGGGCTAATAGACGTTTTAGACTTGTGTAGTACTGCTGACTGGTAACAAAAGTGTAAAACAGTTCCCCAAGGACATAGTTGGTGGCGGAATTGAGTTAATGATAAAGAGCTGGATGTGGTTGATTTATTTGTACGTTGTGCCTGTTTTCAACAATGTTTTCAGGTGGAGAATTGGGGCATTTAATTTTGCATTCTAGCAGTATCTGTTCAATGGGCCGCTCAATTTCAGGTTGTTCCAAATGCTCAGATTTTATCCGATTTTGAATATGTTATTCATCACACTGAACTTATCTCAAAACGGTTGAAATCACTTCTGTTGCAGTTTGCTTTAGGTTTAACCCCTTACCTTTCTATGTTACCCCTACTACCATTTTCAGCACAATAGCCAACAACAAATATACTTTTAGGCGTATCTTTACTAAATACTACAGTACATACATGACTTATCGCTTAGTGGAAAGCTAGAAACAAAGCAAACGTTTTATCTCATGAAAGTAATTGTTGTAACTTCCACCAGAAACGAGATAAGTACATGTAAATACAACAAACGCACTATTTTCGTAGAACTTTTGAATATAGATGGAGGTGTAACTTTGGTTGTTTATAAGATAGATGAAAGATCTATATCTCGTTTAAAAGGAAATTTTATTGTTAAAAACTTTTGTAATAGGCACAGGACTGAAAATGTGATGTAATGTTACGTATGGCAGCCATATTAGAATGGCCGCCAGTTTTAAAGTGTTCCCATGCTCAGATTTTGTACGATTTTGAACGTTGAACCTATCTAAAAACCGTATTCATTTTTTGTGAACCTTATTTTATTCCTACTATTTTTTATAGAGGAAATGGCACTATAGAAATAAAACGTTTTAAAGATGCATTGAAGTAAAAACAATAATGAAAACAACAACGGAAGAAACTTATTAATATTACAGCTTTTTTTTAGGTCGGCACGATTATAGGGTGTTCCATCCGAGCATTCCTAACTTTTAAAACTTTTACGGTTAAGAATTGATAGAAACCGTACAAAACTCTACTTACAACTCCTTCCCAATTGGGGCTTCACACTTCACAGCACCCCCGAATAGAAAATCCTGACAGTGCCCCTGCAAAGTTTGTGAAGTTGTATTCGTTTTGCTGCAACTTAAAGAAGGTTCTAATAATGTTTACTGATAAAGCTCCTTTTTCAACTACTATATTCATTATGCTTTATAACGCATTTTTAAAACGGTTGAAATTACTTTCCTACAAAAAGTTAATTTTATTTTTTCAATTTGTAAGGCCAATTCTCTACGAGCGAAAAAGAACGGCGATTTTACCGCGCCGTCTAATAAATTCCTTGCTTTTAAATGTGCTTGTCTGCACGAGCGTTTCCACAACACGGTTTGACACATTTTTGTTAGAAGACGCGGTAAAATCGCCTCGTTTTGCCCGCTGGCGTAGAATCGACCTACGTACGCTTCTTAAGCCAGGTAACAAATCAACTACGAAGTACCTTTCCATTCATTGAGTCATCCTTAAAGGTGAGCTATACTGCTATTCTTTCATGTCTTTCGGGTGGCCCATATCTAAGGGGATTTACTGTTATAACCCGACAAAATTTTATTTCTTTAGGAAAGACCATTAGCTTATAGGATAATATCACCGTAGTATAGTTAAATCATCACTTGTAAAGTTCAGTATGCGTTGTTGAACCTTGTGTAAAATATACGAGGTTCAACGGGTGAAAATGCTTATTATTAATATTTTTATCTCGTATGTTTTTCATAGTTTGCCACACTGCAATCTATGTTTCACATCCGATGTTTATTTTCAGTAGAGGATACAAAATATTCAATCAACCGACGTAATGGCATTTGAGAATGACAACTTTATATCGGGTTGCAAACATTGGCAAACCGATGACATAAAAAGTTAACTTTCAATATTTGCTGATGTAAATATAATTTTATTTGAATGCATCGTTTTATGTATTATTCATAATATTCATATTGTGGCAGTGCAGGACAAACGAAAGAACAACATTATACAAAACTTACATATGAATGGAATTGAGAATTTAAACTTTTTTCAAATCTGCTAAAAAAAATCAACATGTTCGTTTTTATGTGTCCACCGTTTAGATGAAATCATTTAATAAGATCTTATTTGTTTCACTGTCATTGTGAGACCGAAATATTAGAAGTGTCCATCATGGGCGGATTTATGGGGGGGTCATGGGGGGCATTGTCCCCCTGTCATTTCAGAACGACTGTAAATGTTTCATTCTAAACGATAGCTTTTAAAGTAATTCCCCCTCCTTCCAGGGTCTCTCTCCCAAATCCGCCCATGGTGCCCACTTAGATAAAATGATTAAAATGCATATCAATGTTGTAAAATAATTATAAAATTCTCCAGGGCATTGCAATCCGATAGGACAATCGGAAAAACTTCTAAAATTAAAACAAGAGCAGTACATTTATAAGAGTAACAATTTTGTGAACATATTAGTATCTACTGAAGCTATCAGTTACAATGCAGCAATTTTAAGGTGTATATTTTGAGAACATTACTCTTATAGGAAATCGCAATTCTGATGATTTCGTGAGTACAATATTTTATTTTACAGTGGGCAGATATTGAGTACAGTACAAGCTCAAGAAGAAAGATAGAGTACTTTCGGGACGGAAAATCTTGAGCTATAATGGACGTGAATGAAATGTCATTGCTTTGGTGAAAATGTCTCGATATTACATTAATACTTGTCCTTTGTCTGTCGAAGTGCATACGAAATGAAGCTATAATCTATATATTTTGTTGGTTTTTCTAATTAGATTTGTTCTGTTTTATTTACAGGTTCTAGAGCTGATGAAGGAGGTAGCAGAAGACGATGAAGATTCTAGTGATATTTCGGGATATCATTCCGATTCCGATTCAGCTATTATGATGTCTGGCAACTCTCCCTACATCAGTAAAAGGGCACGGTACAACTTCCTAACTCGCTCTGGTGAGTAACAAATAAAAACACGAAAAGAAACCACAATATTTCCTTATCTCGACAGAAAATCTATATTCTCTTTTGTAGATGGTTAGAAAGCATTCTGTCTTTTTTTTTTCTTAATTATGATTAACTGTTTTTTTTTTCTTTCGTTTCTGTAAGCAGTTAAATGATGAATAGATGAGAGTATGAATATTCATTAAGAGAAGTTTCTTCCTGTTGATTTCACAGATATGTATAGCATCAATATTCTTATGTATTCAGAAAAGAAGAAACAAAACATAAATAAATGAAACAATGACAACAATGTAAGGAAAGTGTTTCGAATGAGTCCTACTTTTTTTTTTTTTGCGTTTCCCAACAATTGCACTAACAACCAGAGCACTCTGTGTATTCATCCACTTGGAACTTGGTGAATGTGGATAGGCAACTCTAAACTTCCTTACCTTTGACTTTAGAATGTTCAATGTCGAAAAAATTAAGACACAGTTTGATGGAAACGATTTATCAAAGGAAATTTGATAAACCTATTTCTCTGGCAACACTGAACTTTTGAAATTGTTATTCATTGGACAGAATTCTATTAAACAATGGAAATAATAATAATTCACAGCCATATTCAATCCACTAGTGGATGAGGCCTCTCCCCGAAGGGAGGAGGTGGTCTACTGCTCCCACACTGACCAGACGGGTTGGGAGAGGAGAGCCGAAGCTCTCACTATGATCGCCACTGTCTTTTATTCACAGCAACTCCCGAATTGTCCTCACGATGCTGGGTCAACACCAAAATTTTTGAGCCCCCACCGGGAATCGAACCCGAGACCGCTCGCACTGAAGTCGAGCGCGCTACCGACTAGGCTACGCAGGAGCTCAAACAATGCTAATATAACTCTATAAATTTTAAAGTTCGAGAATTTAGTGTGTGCGGGCAGGGTGAGGACAGTCGCCATATGCTGTGTGTCTTCTTACAACTGGAATTTTTTACTACAACGTGTTTAAGGTTGTTATTTTATATATATATATAAAGTCCTTCTTGCAGCATACCGATATTTTACGCATTATTTTATTAAAATCCCATGTAAAAAATATTTTTCTAATAATAAGAACCAATCATATTCGACATTTTGAAGCCAATAGTATTGATTTTGTTGACAGCCAATCAGATTGCACGTTTTTCTCAAGCCAATAGTACCATATATATATATATATATATATATATATATATATCGATTTTGTCTTGTAGCCCCACTTCTCCAAGTAAACCGACGACCCAATTCGTAAGATCCTAGCACGAGTCTATTGATATTGTAGTATAGGCAACCGCTTTTTTTTTTTCCATCAAGGAAAATACATCAAGCTGTTAAATCTATTCCGTTTAACATAAACTTGTAGAACATACACTTAACATACAAATTATCGCAAACAGTATACAATGAAAGGATTGATGTTTGGAAAAGCCAACGCATTAAGCTAGGAGAATTGTGAATGGCTGTGTTTGCTTAGTGCTCACTTCTAGAGTACTATTTTACGGAACATTACTGTCTGTTCACTCACTTTATCAAAAGAGGACAGAAGTATGTTACAACTTAGCGGTAGGTCTGTCACCTTTTCATCGTTATGCTTGTTAGAAAGAGTGGGCACCTATAATAAAAGACGAACTCTTCAGTTTTCATTTTAATGTAGATGCATCAATGTTATGGCTCGTCTCAATGCTATTAAAGTGTCTCGTAACATTGACATTAACAGAAAGAATCACCATTTTTTTTCCAGTCAGTTTTTTTTATTTAAAAAAAAGAAGGCGCTTCAGGCAAGATTAATGAAGCTCGACGAAGCCGTTTTATATCCTCCCCACGACTCGTTTATAGACATGGTCGTGTTGAACACAGTCGCGTGACTAGAATGTTGTAATATGAAAAGACCTCGATTCGGTTCACAGTGTTTGGAACCATTTAAAACCGAACACTACTTACATTT
Organism: Lepisma saccharinum; assembly: GCA_022664845.1. Lineage (NCBI taxonomy): Eukaryota > Metazoa > Arthropoda > Insecta > Zygentoma > Lepismatidae > Lepisma > Lepisma saccharinum. The sequence goes on along the minus strand of JAGDQP010000593.1, from coordinate 91,424 downwards.
AATAGCACGTCGCTGAAAAGAAACAAGATGATGATATATATTTTTTAATTTATGTGTTGTGTTTTTCTTTTCAGTCTCTCTGTCTACCTCTTTTTTTTTTTCATCTCATAATGTTTCGAGCTTGGCTGCTTTGGTCTGTATGACATAACGGATCTGCTTTTTTTTGGGAGATCCGGCTTCACCTGTGTGATGTCTGGTAGAGAGGTATGTTTCCTCTTCGCCGACAATGGCCTCAATTTCAAACTCCGAGGAGGACCAAAACACAAACATCACTTCGTTCTTCACTTCTAATTACCTTCCTACGGAAGAATAACATTATCAGATGTCGTCTTGAAAAGATCCAGCCAGCTATGAGGACAGTCGGAGCGTGAAGATGATCACATAGACCTAATTAAGAAAATTTCATTTCACGATTTATCTACACACCTCCCACACACCCTCTCAACTTCAACCCATCCCCCATAGTTGTTTCTCCTCACACAAATAATTACAGAAAATTCCATACGACCTAGATTAACCAATTTAATTACAGTCTTTCACCTCCCCGAATTTGAAAATACTGGGTGGCCACTGAGATCGTCACTAACCGAGATACTCAATACGGCAGAAAGCTAGAATAAAGGTGGCAGTAGACAATAAGCCTGATACAATTAGTCAACAGACTGGGAAGGAGATTCGTCTGACATAAACAAGCATGAAAGAAAACAAATTAAAAAAAAAAAAGGACCGTTAGAACAGAATTAGTCGTCCAGAATCAATTATGGAAGAGTATACTCAAGATAGAATCGATCACGACAAAGGGGATAAAACAGGACAGAATCAATAATCAAAGGGAATTAGTCCGACAGAATCAATCACGGCAAAGAGGAAAAATAAGGCAGAATCAATCGCCAAAGATGATTAGGTTGACAGAATTAATTGTCAATTTGACAAAATCAGCCGCGAAAGGTTCGACCGAAAGAAGGGTGAAAGAGAGGAAAACAATAGAATACCGAATGAAAGAGTGTTAGGTCAACAGAGTCAATCAACAGAATCAAATCAAACGTGAAAAGGAATGAAATACTAAAGAGAGTAAGTTATGAGAATTGCACAACTCTCACATTCGCGAAGTCCGGGTGCCGATGTTGAGGTAGGTATGAAGCTCCTTCAGTGACTACGAGATCATCGATAGTGGATCTTCGGTCAATGGAAGAAAGGCGCTGAATCAATCCATCGAATCCCGGCTTTTGTTCCATGGTGTGGATGTACATTTTCCTATAATGAAAGGCTGCCACTGCTGACGGATGAGGAAGGAAGATAAGGGGTGAAGAATTTGGCGATGTTCTACTGGGGAATCTATTTGTAATAATTTCTGTGGAACATTTCTTAGTTAACATCTACGTGAACCTCATAGCATACCATGATAATTAATTTATGTCAACAGTATTATCCGCAGAAGGTTTCATCTTTCAACAAAGTAATGTACAATACTCACACTTGACGGATCCTTGCATTTCAATCATATCCAGCATTTGCTGGTTGTTCTGGAACGATGAGTCCTAGCAGCACAGTGCAAGAATTACATGATCTACTTGGAGCATCCTGTTACCAGATATCACACGATACCTTCCGATTACTTTTTGAATTAATATTTTTTTTATTTTTTGCCTCTAGACATCTAAACCTCAGGCCGGGATAGAGAAGGGGCAAGAATTAGGGAAGTTGTTGGCCTATGTTGAAGGTTCAATCTCGGTGTGACTGAAGAAAAACCCTGGGAAAAAACTCAGTCAGCATGGTCGGCCGATGCGATCGAACCTACGACGTCCCGAATACTACGCCAACGCTCTACCACTGAACTACGGCGGCTCGGTAGATGACTTTTTGAACTGTATGGTATATCGAGTCAGGGATGTTTGGACGACACATGCGGAACCAACACCGTCTTAAATAGGCGGTTATACTGTTTTGGCTTGTCGATATATGCAAGTATTGTGACTTCCGGATATTAATTATTTCGTAGCTGAATTAAATTCTGGTTTCGAATATTGACAACTCAGTGTATTTTGGATTTGGTTCGAAAGTTATGGAAGAATTGGGGAAGTTTTCAATTTCCTCCTCATTTCCCATATAGCAATTTTCACCTGATTCACAAGTGAATTAAGCATGTTTTGACAAGTGTGACGACTGATTGCAAACATAGCAAATCAAGCCAAGAAGGTTTTAACAAGATTTCATCAAGCAGTATAGTTTACAAGAATCAAGGTTGAAATAACCTTGACAGAAAAAGAATAATAAGCAGGTTTCAAGCGGGATTTAACAAACGGAATTACGTATATTTTAGAGTAGTTTTAGAAAAAGTGTGATCTTGCCTACATCCTGTCTATTTCATTACGCATTTTATTCTCTTGTCTTGAGGTACAGTTGAAATTTTTTGTACTTGTCTGTGCTGTCCGTTGCTTTTACCACGATGCTAAGTGATTCTGCCAGACCACCCCCTGCGGAGGTGTCACCCCCGAAAAATCTCGAGAGCATCCCCCAACTTTAAAACATTTTTCTGTCAAAAATCGATTGAAACTGTGCAAAACTCCACGTACATCCTCCCTCCCAATTTGGACTTTACATCTACCCCAAACTGAAAAAACCTGGCGGAATCCCTGACTATGCTACTTGGGCATCTCTTGAGAAAGAGCGTCGGTTATGTATTTCATCAACTAACAAGGAACACTCACCTGGTGTCAGAGCCCGATTTTGATGAGAATTGGTATGTAGGTACAGTCATAG
>JAGDQP010000593.1:54767-84258 GCA_022664845.1 Lepisma saccharinum | reverse complement strand
TTATTATTATTATTATTATTATTATTATTATTATTATTATTATTATTGCGAAACGATATAAGATAAGGCAGATGATCGTGTAAAAAAAGCTATTTTGTGTACAAATCGTGAAAAATACGATGCTATCATCATCATCTTGTTTGCTTTGGTTCCGCTCTCATCTTTTCACACTGGAAAGGATTCGAAGAGGAAAAGAGAGAGAAAAAAAGAATACCGCACTGCACACTTCATTAATAGTGAGTAACCGCGATGGTGGAATAGAGCCAGTGAATAATAAAAACCCTCACCAGAACAAATCATTCCGTTACAGAGGAAATGGATGTCTAAACAGATGAATGAATGAATGAAATAGTTGGCAGCAAGGAAAGTGAAGAGTTCGCTCACTGTTACGAAACAAGAACTAATTTTGAAGAGAGTAGTATCTCGTCCCCCCCCCCCCCCCTTCTGCAAAGAAAACCGAAAAGAATCGCATATTTCTTGAGCATTTCCTGTACAATATCCTGCATCAGTGTTGCCAACATACAGATTTTAGACCAAAATATATAATAATTTTGAATACTTATTTAGCAAACTAGGCATACTGTTAGGCCGGCTTTTCATACAGGCGCTCGCTGCGCGCTTTACTTGCGATTTGGCTGAATAGCCAATTAACACACGTGTTTAAGTACGTGTTCTACGTGTAACACGAGTTTCTATTGGCTACTGATAGAAATCGCAAGCAAAGCACGCGGCGAGCGCCAGCAAGAAAAGTCGACCTTAGTTTTTTTTCGCGGCATGTAAAGGATAGAAGCATTCAGAACAATAGGAACTTTAAGAGACATCCAATAGGCTGTACTAGTTATTGTGGAAGTTATTTATGGCATTTAGGCATGTGGGGCTTAGGCCGGAGGTTCTACTAGTAGGCTTCAAAACCACGAGCCGCTCACCGAAGTAATTCCTAGCGGAAGTGACGTAATCAGGGAGAGGAAACTGTTAACTTTGCATTACGTAGAAGAGAAAAAACTTTCTGAAATTTCTTACCTATTTCTGTGTAGTGTGAAAACCTTTGAAAATGTGTGTAATGAAAATAACCTAACCTGACTTTTCTAATCTATTTCCATGCGTATTGTAAAATGTTGAAAAAGGAAACAAGTATTTATATGTAAAAAAGAAGAAAAAATACAGTTGTTTGAGATCGTCACCTCGCCGGAAATCAGCCAGCAACCCAACGTTCTATCCACTAGACCAACCAGTCACGAGTGGTTTCTCAATGTCGTTTATATTTCACATAATTCAACAGTTGGCAAAGAGATGGCTATAGTGACAGCACTTCCATTGGAAATTACTTCGGCGAAAAGCTCTACCAAATCAGACTCTACTTTTCATGGTAGAAAAAAAAGACCACATAGACCTAAAAAATGAAAGTGACTATGTTTGTGTTATCATCACGCAAAACGTTCTTGACCTATTCTTGAAAAATTTTCCACATATGATCATACATTGGACCCGTCTCGGCAGTCGCCATCTTGGATTCAAAATGTCCACCCAAAAATATATTCCACACCGTTTGAGCTAGAGATACGAACTTTGGAATAAAGGTGTATTATCAAGAGTAGTTTAAGAAAATATTACGACATTTTGAAAAAGTCGCCATCTTGGATTCAAAATAACCGCCCAAAACATTTTCCACACCGTTCGGGCTAGAGGAATGAAATTTGGTATGAAGATGTACCATCACGAATAGGTTACAATAAATGGGGCAAATCTCTCCTATGGGGGCGCAGCCTCCGAAAACTCCGCCCCGGGGAAGCGAGTATTGGTGACAGCCACGATGACATATTTTATTCAACCCGCACCAACGGGCGGGCAAATCAGCTAGTCCAAAAATAAATACTAGCCTGCAACGATGTTACATTTGACAGGTTGCAGAACAGTTTAGGATTTGGGTGATAAAATATCAGCTTACAATATATAGGATAAGGAAAAATTATCCGAACACCGAAATAACTAAAACAAAATTAAAATACATTTTTAAAAACATGCTTTTCTTAAAAAAACAAAATAAAACTATTTGCATAAAAAAAGTAAAAAAAAAACGGTTTTGAAGATAATTACTTAAAAAATATATATTATGCATGATTTAAACAAAAGCATGGGTCGCGCTCTCATATACAATAACTTTATATATTTTTCAACTGGAGTACCTCATGCTTTTCTTTTTAGCCATGCATAAATAGCATTTTTTTAAAAGTATTTTTTAAACAAAGTTATATTTTTACTTTTTGATACGAACTGCTTTATTTTTTTAAAAAAAGGAAAGCACATTTTAAAAAAGTTTTAAAAATTATTTTTAGCCATGATTCTTAGAACCATTTTTTATTATATCAGTAATTACTTTTTAGACAGGTGAAAGGCAACTATGAATAGTAAAAAACATATTTTTTCAGCGTTATCACCAGTTAAGTTACAGCCTTTTATCCCTCCACATACTAATGCGTGCAGCAGAGAGAACAGAATTTGTCTTATGTCTGAATTGTGTTCGTTTTGAGTTCATTTTCCGATAAAAAAAAAAGAAAAGTCTACAGCCCAGATACTTCCATGAAAGGCCAAACACACGGAGATCTGAAGGCGCTAAATCGAAATAGTCGGTACAATGTAAAAGGATATCCCAACCAGATGTTTGTACTTTTCCATGGTTTTCTGGGAGGTGTGTGGCTTCACGGGAAAAACCGAACTTATCTCCTTATACACAGCGCTAATTTGAATTTGAATTTTTAATTCATTTAGGCAACTTTGGCTCAGGTCGGATGGATGATGATGGGATGATCGGTAGAATGAAAAAAAAGAGGAGGAAACGGGAGAACCTCGAGAACACCACGCACATGGTGTTTGTCCACCACAAAGCCCACGTGGTACAACCAGGGAACGAACCGACGACCCCGAACGCCAGAGGTAAACGCTCTATCATTCAGCCACATTTTAAAACAACTTTATTTTACTGATTTCAACTGATGTACCTTTATTTCCTCTGTTTCGACTGATACTTTTAGAATTAAGTTAAAACCACACACACTCATTCATGCCCAGGGCAGAATTCGAACCCACAACATTGAAGTCGCTGTCCTAACGCCTCAAAATACACCGTGGCTAACTTGAAAATATCACATGCTTTATGTAAATGTACGAACTGAAGCAAATTTCATTGTTGATATGAACCAACAATTTATTTTATTCAATCAGAATAATCTACGTCAGTGGGTTTTCAATCAACGTCTCAGCCAGCCAATCAGGTAACAACCTCCTTCTTTATTCCACAAGACTCAAAAATATAGGACTAACGTTTTCAATACATAAGTAACATAACTTTCAACACGATAGATTAAGAATTGGATGCTTACAATCAAATATAAAATATCCTTAAAATGGAGATAGAAGTTACATTTCCGGATAGTACGAGATATCGGTATAGCAATAATGCAGACCTTTATACACAGACGGTCACTAATACAGTAATATAATTCCAACCTGTCCTTTGCTGCAAGCAATGGGAGTAATTATATACCCAAGTTTCAAGGTCGCTTTAGCGGCAATGTTGTTACAAAAGTGCAATGTGAATTATCAGATTGGGTGTCCATATATAATTTTTAAACTAAACCAGTTCATTTGGAGGATATGTATCAATGATCGATAATTGCTTCATATTTGATATGCTAAAGAGTCTAACAAGGCAGAGTTGGAAGTTCTTTTTCAGCATTGGAAACTTCCGAAGAAACTGGTTAATTATAACTTTGATGCACAGAGTACACGCCAGTTATTGCAGTTATCAAGTTTATAAACACAGCATATAGAAGTTTGGTTGTTGCCTTCTTTTTTTTCTGTGTGTATATGCAGTGGCATGTTCTGATTTATATCGTTTAACTTGGATCATCTTTGAAGGCAAAAATAATAAAACAACAACTTTTAGTTTGTGCTTTTGATTATAACGTGTCGTATGAATTGATTGATCTTGTTCGTGAGCATAACGCTACTACCACAAGAAGAAAACAAATTGCTTCTGCACATTGTTCCCAGAGGGAGTTATAATCGCCTGGGAACTTGTATTATGTTGCATGCATGAAGACAGCTAAGCTTTATATTCGTTCTGTGAACTAATTGCAACGTTGAAGATGATTTTTTTTATTATTTTTGATTGTGTTTTTTTTTTCTTCTTTACGACCTTTCAAGAAGCAAAGAGGTCACCTTCTATCATTGGAAGTAGGCCTTCTGAAAAATCCGTATTGAGTTTTAAGTTCATATACTTTCTGTAGCGAAACAACACCGACAAAACCACTGTAAAGGATTCCTGACATGGAAATAAAAAAAATAGGCTGCCGAAAATGAATTCCGGAGCTTGATATTTCCAATAGCATTAAAACTAGAACTGCGGCGGTATGGTACTTTCTAAGATTTCAAACCTGCTTAAAATTCATATTCCAAAACTGGAAATCCCTTAGGCCTATATCCTTTCGGTAGTGTTGGAAATATGAACCTCTAAAGTTTCCATTTTCCCACGCCCTCGGCAGCCTATAGCGACGAAATGAAGTTTTGTGCTCTCTCGATTGTCTATTATTTTTTCCCTCTTATTTTCATGTCAGGAATCTTGTACGGTGATTCTATCGGTATTGTGTCGCAGCACCCTGCATAAAGAATGATCAGTGGCATAAAAGTGCATCTCGTGTTTGCAGTCATTATTTCAATGATTTCAGTGTCCAACTTGAAAAATACGAAGACATTTTTATTTTTGCCTTTTAATTGTTTTCAAAATATTGTTTCTCAATTTTAAAGGGAAGAAAATAAACTGACTTGTACTGACAGTTGATGATGAGACGTTCTCCAATATTTTAATTTAATTTCATTTTTTTTTCCCCTGCGTTTTCTAAAGAGCGCCTTCGATAATTTGTCTACTGGTTCATTTTAGCACCCAGAGACCTTGGAAATAACCGTTACTTTTTAAAAATAAGCACATGGTTTATTTTGTACCAAGTCATAAGAGTGTGCTATACTCCAATACAGCGGCAGAACAGGAAATAAGAGACGTGAGTCAGCTATCATCGGAAATGTTTAGCAGTGAACAACTCCATTGTGAAAGGCAGTATAGCACAATGCTTTTGAATATGGAAAGCCAGAAGCATCTCCTTTATCAACTGCCTCAAAGAGAAAAAATGAACGTCAATTATCTACTTCGGGTTTGATCAAAATCGAACATCCAGTTTTGTCTTACTATTATACGCTCGTTACCGATAGTATATCCATAAGAGGCGTAACTACATTTTATGCCCCCCCCCCCGCCCACGTAGGAGAATACCCAAAGCCGGAGATCGCTTCGGCCCATTAAAAGTCTAGGGTAAAGGTCCCCTTGGAAAGGCCGCCCCCGGGCATTGCGGGGTTTTGCGCCATAGTAGTTACGCCCCTGAACCCATGTGTTGAAGTAAAATATCATGAACCTTAGTTATTTTTTTTTCATTTCCGGTTTGACACAAAGTGACAGTAAGTTTTTGAAGATTTTTTTATTCTTTCAATGCACAAAATTACAGCAGGCTACCATTCTTCGTTCTTGACTTATTTTATTTTTATGCCCCCCCCCCCCTTTAAAGTTTTGAGTTGACTCTCCGATGACGTAAATAGGCTGCTATTTGACTGTCGTAATTATTTGATCATGTGCATTCAATTATTTACTATTGCGTGAACAGTCCAGTATTGTGTTATTTTAGAGGTCAATTGCCCTTACACAATAAAGCGGACTCTGCCTTGGAATCTTCCAAATTTCGTAATTTCATCCACTCACAATTACATCCGTTTTTCGAAACTGCAACCGTGGTGACGTTAGCCAAACTACAAGTTCATTTTATTCGTTGACAAGACCGGAAAGATGCTTCTGAACAGCGGCAGAGACTTGTAGCTAACATCAGAAGCGGACCCAGGGCCAAGTTTAGGGGAAGTGGGGGAGGGGGGCGATTTGGTGGAAAGTAGGAAGGATTGAGGTCGAAAACTTCTTTCATTTTAATCAATTTAAAGTTATCTTTTTTTAATTAACAAAAAAGACAACAAACTGTAATAATACATATCACATAATTCCGTGGGCTTTATCAATCTTCGTTCAGAATAAAACGAATCGTTAACCTCCTTTTCGATTCCATTTTTAAGGAATCGTTAACGATAATATATGTTACACTCAGACACCACAAAAACACATTATTTTGTAACTAGTGCAAAAATACACAGTATTTATCTTTTATTCACTATTTATATCACACATCTTTATTATTTACGTTAATATTAGTTTACTTACTATTACTGCACACGAATCCATGAAAAACACGTTATCTTTTTCACAAATAACTTTGTGTATGGTAAATGTTGAAATTAACACAGGAAAGTTGACAGCCCCCGTGATAGGGACTCGAACACGGATCTCCAAGTTACCGGTTGCGTATGCTGTCCATTGCCACACCACGGTACGGCCAATTTTCTGTGTATGCTCCTCTCGTCTCAACACTGCCCATGCTCCTCGTTGATGGTTAGTGGTTACGAAGCCCAGGAACTCCACTACAGGATAGATTTATAATTGAGAAATCTTTTGCAATTGTGCAGTGCGAGAGAACACATGTTCACCTTTATATCTGAAAAATATCTCCGCATGTAGAGGAGTGCCTGGGTCTAGTAACCAGCAGTGAGGAACTGGAAGAGTGTCGCATTTCTAATTTTTTAGAGGCCTTTAGGCAACTCTGGCTCAGGCATTATGGATAATAGTGGAAGAATTGGTGGAATGAAGAAAGTGGGAGGAAACGGAAGAACCCCGATAAAGCCCACGCACACGGTGTTTGTCCACCACAAAGCCCGCATGGCATGCATGAGCAGGGCCGAGCCGACGACCCCAAGCACTACTGTGGTCCTGGGAGAAACATTCTATATACACACAGAATTTGCCATGCCATGCTGGTGTAGTAATGGACAGTATACTCAACCGGCAATTAGGAGTTCAGGTTCGAGTCCCGGTCATTGTGGCTGTCAAGTTTGATGTGTTAAATTCAACACCATATTTATATTCGCCGTTTATAACACTGCTTCTATTTATTTATATGTACTGTCACTGTTTAAAGTAAAGCACTCTCAGTGATGACAAAAAGTTCTGCGTCACTCACGCCGGGATTTTTCTTTCTTTATCGTAACAATTGCTATATCAATAAGAATATCGAGGAGGGCGATCGCCCCCTCGGCCCCCTCTGGGTGCGCGCCTGGCAACCATTGATGGGTGGGGGGAGATGCTGAACATGAAATTTTTCGTCTACCACTCAATAAAATGTAATAAAGAGGTGAATTCAGACACCTTCAGCTATAGCGGGTGTAGGCTGTGCTTATTCGAGGAACTTTATTTTCAAGAAAATATTCTTAATGTCATTCAAGATCTATACACTATGTCACGAGGTAACTAAATCCCACAGGAGGGGGATTTGGAATCTACGAGGAAGGCTTCTCCATTGACCGCCCCTGGATTCATCACTGTAATGGGCTAGACAAGAAGTAAGCGAAACAAATGACAGATTCATTAAAACACATTGCAATTGATCAGGCTCACCGACATGCACAAACTCTAAGGGGGCTCACGGAAAATGAAAGGGGTCACGGGTCACGTATATATATTATCTCCAATTTACATTAAAAAAGTAGATTTTCATGTGGGCCCAAAATTTTTTAGAGGTCGGGTCTCTTTAGCCCCGCATTGCTACGGGTTTGCCATTGATAATTATAACTTCCGTCACAAGAACATGACATATAATAAACACCAGCCGGAGAAAAGAGAAGAAAAATTTAGATGCATTATTATGTTCATGTTAGACTATATCAATGTGTTATTGTAGTTTTCGTTAAACAAAATAAATAAAAAAAAAGTATTTCGCTCGTCATTGATGCCTCGCGGCTTTAAGCTTTCATCTAAACTCTTTGTTCTTACGTGTAACATTGGCCTTACCCTTATCATACACCTTACAATAGATAGACTTAGTACGCCTCCCCATTCCTAGTTGCGTTAAAACTAATGGGTTTTTGATCAGAGCACGTGATTTTGAATTCACCCGCTAGGTAGCACTGCCATAGACCTCTTAGTAGAATATGAAGTCTATGGCAAAGCTACGTGCCGAATGAATTCAAAATACCCATTAGTTTTAGCGCAGCTAGAAATGGGTAAGACCTCTATCTATTGTGAGGTCTATACCCTTACAAAAGAAAACACGGTTCTCATAGAAGTTTGTACTCAATGAATCAAGTAAACAAACGATTTAAAAATTAAAAATATGATATAAATAAGAACTTGTGCTATATTCTTAACAAGATTGATACCTGTCTTCAAAAACAATCTCATTAAAGAAGAATGGGCATCAATATACGAAATTAGACAACGTATTCCATTAAAACATTAAAATAGCCTTCTTAATTTTAATATTCAGTGGGCGATAAAGTACCATGCCACCACGAAGTTAGCGCTAGTGGACACGGAAACGGTGAAATTTTATCTTATGTGCAAGAATTCTATGTTGGATTTTCGTGAGGGGGTGGGATAGGTCTGAAGAATAGACTAGGGACATTTTCGATATTTTCCCGGGAACTAACATTTTAAGATCAACTTTTCCCGTATGTTGCTAAGTTTTTCATGGAATATGTATCCGCTATCCCCAAAAAGCTGATATTTCTACACAAATTAGATTTGTCCCTAAACAAACGAAAGCTTTCTTTCAAGTATATTGTTGAATAATGCTATTCTCTTGAAGAGGGCGCCACTGCCCTGGAACCACGTGACCCCTGTTGGTCGGTTCTAGAAAGTATTCAGAGTTGCGTACAATTGCAGCATTTCACCAGTATCGTCTAGATGATTAAAAAAAAAACTTAAGTTAGTTAATTCTTATAATCGATTTTGCATTATGTAATTTAATGTTAGTCCGACAAAAATCTCCTGAATTTCATACAATATCGTATAAATTATTCCTGGTTGAGAAATTAATCCTGTGCTGTTTATAATGTTTGACTCGACAACTGCGAAACACAACGCGCATAAACGTTCCACCTGGTGGGCGTTTTTGATGTCAGTGAAGGTTCGGGAAAAGAAACTAGGAACCATGTTACAGCTTTTATCCTCCAAGTTCAACATATCACTTCCAGATCTGACTAAAGATAATCATGGCATGGACATTAAGAAGAAATCTGGTATGTAGTATGTAATATTCACATTTTAAATGCAGTCACATTGTACCTTATCTATAGTTATTCTTCTGTAATATTTTGGACAAACTGAAGAAGCATTTTTAAGGCAATACTTCAAAAAGACATTTATTTGATCAACATTATCTATTTAATTCATATAAATGTGTTTAGGGTGGGTTAGTGGTAAGGCTTGCTGTCCTGTAAACAAGGTGTCCCGGGCTCAATACCTAGAGTGGGAACTCAAATGGCTCGGACTCGAATTTTAAAATTGTAGGTTCCGTCCTTAGTGTGTCATCTGCGTCATGTAAGGTAATGGAAAACTACCATCGGTTCACGTAGCCCAGAAACTTTCGAGTCAGCCCAGAACACATATAATCATCATCATCATCACAGTGATCTCTGGTCTAAGCCTGTTAGAAGTTTGAGGGATGACATCCCTTGACAATTACACTTTCCAGGGAAATATAGCGTCTTAACGCTCTATTTTAGGTACCATCTGGTATTCGCCTTGTGAGGCTGAGAAAAGTCTTTTTCAAGACCGTCAGGGTGGCTAGTATCAGTTGGGGTCGCCTTTCAGTTCTGTTCCGAAGAAAGCATTATTTCTCAGTTGTGGTAAGGTAGGGTCCATTATCATCATCATCAGCAATTTTTTTAAGCAGTGACAGGTCCTTCAAGAAAACTTTATCCCACCCCCAGTGTTGTAAATAGAAACAGAGACGGTATGTTTTCCTAATACTTGCCTCGACATACCAGAAAGTGATATATAACAACACGCATACCGTGTGTTTCATTGACGGTATGCTTTTAGCTCTCAAAAACCAGAGCTGGTATGCCATACCGGTGCATAGCGCCTCACTTCGACCACTGCACCTCCCCCCGGTTGTTAGTTTTCTCCTCCTCTCTCTTCAGTCATATTTTTAATTACATCCTCGAATACGCAGTTCTCCTTACAGATAATTAATTACAACTAAATGAATTATGTATATTAACTGCTTTAGTTTATGCACTGACATCTGTGATATTGGTACCAGTGTTTCTTTCAGAGGGGATGACCAGGGGTATTACGCCCAGACCAAGTCAATTACCTTCCGAATTAAAAACAACGAATATTGTGACAACAAGGGCCCATTCAATGTTCTACTAGAATTACAATCTGTGTTAACCTTGGAAATTAAAAACTGCAAAAATGTTAGCCTGTCACTTGCAAGCATGTAAAAAAAAAAATCCATGGTGGTGTGTAGCTCCCAATAGCTCTTCTCAGAACATTTTACCTGAAAGAAACACTGGTAGGTAGTAGGTACACCTTAATGCATATAACGAACCCAAGAATTTAAAACGTATAACAGGATACACAGGAAATATTTCAAACTAAATTTAAGCTGAGGTCTCGGCCAGCGATATTTAAAATAGTTTGGCAACACTAACTGGAACCGTTGGAGACTGGAAACTTGCACATTTTTTTATATGGTGACGAATAATGCTCATACCAACTTTGGTGCGGATAGATCAAACTATATGGGAGCTACTTATAAAATTGGATTTTAAAATTGATTGACAACATTGAAAAACGAAGTATTTGAGGGATGGGGACACCCACAGTATTTTGTTATTCTGTCGAATAATCATTTTGGCAATTTTGGTGCGGATACGGTCAACGATATGGGCACAATTAAAAAAAAACATTGAAATAGGTTGATAACACTGAGGTGCTTGAGCATCAACTTCATTTTTATATTGCGTCGAGTAATGTTTATCCCAAGTTTGGTGCGTACACGTCCAATGGAATGGAAACAATTTTTTAAAAATAGCATGGCAACACTGGAAACTGGTGACCTTGACTACCTTTACGACTTATGTCATGCAAACTTTGGTGTAAATCAATGGAGGCTTGTATTTGTAAAGTAACAGATAGACAAACATATTTTTCACGTATTTATGGTTCATTGAAATAATGTAAATATCTAATGCTATTCATTTCAATTAAGGAATACTTTTTCATTGTTTTGTAAAGAAGAATTCAAGACATTTAAGTGAGGAATTGCCTCAATGTTTGTTCTTTAATCGACAAAAGTGTTTGGGACGTTTTCCATTTACACTTGACTAAATTTCGAAAATAAAATTGATTAATTCTTCCAAAACAAATCAGAAGTAGGACCTAGGTACTTTTGGGATTGGTATGCAAAATAATATTTCTTTTCACATACTTACACTTTACGATAAAGTTATCGCACAGTTAATACAAATTTCCTCTGGTAAGAGACATGGTAAGAGTGTGTATTAGGGTAAGGTTAGGGTGTTAGGGTAAGGATAAAACACTCAATCTCCGTCTAAAATAATATCGATTTGATATTGATAAACCTCGTGTAAGTTATGACAAAACTACATCGAAAAATCCACTACCATTTTGTTAACTTCCTCCAACAACAACGAGCAATTCCTCCAGCACAATGATACAATTTAACAATGCTCATTCTACCACCTGCCTTAGCAAGATGACGTCAATATGCTCTACATAATTATCAATGATAGCAAATACAGCAAATGTGATATATCAGCAATATGTTTCTTCCATTTTCTGCCACACAGGTGGAAGAGTCAATTGTGTTGAACTACATACAACTATTGAACAGGAATTTTATATTGTAAAACAGTTAACAACTGACGTTCCACTGTGCAATTTTTTTTAAAACTGATTTTTCTCTAACCTCGCCTCTGCCTGTGGCTAAGTGGGCAGAATTGCACGCAAGGCAATCCACTTTGAGAACCTACTAGCCTGTCCCCTTCCCTCTATATACCTTTTAAAGATGTCTTTGCGAGAAGTTGAACATAAGGAGAGAAAGACTCCGCCCTCACTGCGGCTAAAATATATTTTACCACGCCAAATAGACCGAGAAATATTTCTAATGTGCTTTTTTTTATCCGTGATGAATGACAAGGAAAGAGGAAGCTGGTAGCGAAATGCAAAACGTGTTCCACTGCGTTCAGTAGTTGCTTCTTCAAGTCCAAGATATAACAAGTTAGATATGCATAATTTACTTCACCAGCATGTAATATATTGTGACTGTACCATTTTGAATAGCTTGCTTGTACATTATCATGAATGCGCTGGTAATATTATGACTTTCTGCTCTGATTTTATACTGGTTTCTGAGTTCCTTACTGAGATTATGAAAACGCTTTTGGTGATCCTTCCATACGTTTAACAGTGTATCTCTCATACCAGACAATTGATGAGTATGATTCAAAACTCACTCACAGAGTCACAGTCCATTTTCAAACATTTTCCAAAATAGCACAAATAATGTAGCAAACACGCCTAGTTCTCAGATACAAATTCAAGATCTGAAGCAATACACAAAACAAGTTTTTTAATTACCAGCAGTGATTAAGTACAAGTGAAGCGGAGCCTATTCGGGGATTGCGCATATAAGCTACCGCCAGGATTCAGCTGGGAGCAAGCTGGATGAATGATGTTCCAATAATTGCGGTGAGACCTTTCGAACGACATCTCAACCACCTTCTTAGCCCTAGTAGTTCCTGACTTAAAAGTTCCTCTCGCCCCCCCGGAACTCGGGACTCACCCCTGCGATGTGGATGAATCATACGGACTTAAACTCGTCTCGCCGAAACCTTTCCAATGACATATCAACTACGTTCCTAGCCCTAGTAGTTACTAAATTATAAATTGCCCCCATCTCCGGAACCGCTCCTACAGTGTTCATGATCTATACGGGTTTGAACTCGTCTCGCAGAGACCTTTCCAACGACACCTCAAATTTCTGAGTTGAAAGTTGACAGACGAACATAGCGGTTGTATAGAGTTTTACACAGCCCTTGTTGCTGAAGTCTAAGAAATGACTGCCTGCAATGCGAATCCACATGCCAATTTGTAAAAACGCCGAAATGGACTTAGCTAGTTTTGGAATCATACTCTTCTTCAGAAGATACTATTAAATTTGTAAGAATTTTTGTAATTACACTTTATATTAGTAACTTTTGTTTTGCCACTTATACACATGTAAATGTTAGATTTTATCTAATTAAGTTACTTTCACGGGTTCTTCCTGCATGGTATGTAATTTTTGATCACCTGTATTTTGAACATGTTCATTTAGTTTCATTGTAACTTTTTATTAACAAACACATTTAAAGAAGAATTAATAGAATGTACAGAAAATTCAAATTCGTAGACCAATATATAAGGGTCCAGTAGGCTAAACGAACTTTAGAATCAACATTTCATCGTCAGTGGAACATGATCAGTTAGTTCTCTGTGGTAGTACTAGATGACTTCCAGGCGACGTTTCAAGTCCATATATTCCTTAATTGATTTTGGTTCCCTTGGAATCTAAGTTTTACACTTTTTGTTCGAGGGCACGGCTAAGGATTCCCATTCAGAAATTCTTTCAAGACTGGATATACCATCCCGGTATTTGCCTGATGTGACTGAGGTAAAACCCTAAAAAAAACTCAATCAGGATGATTAGCTGCTAGGATTGAACCCACGACCTCCCGAATGCTAAGTCAACGCTCTACCACTGAACCAAGGCCACTCGGTGGATTAATTATGTATTGTAGCATTAACTGCAAGACCTCTTCATAAATTACGATTAAAAAAACGGGAAAGAGGAACCACAGGATTTCTGCGTAAAATGCGTTTGAGGTAGATATGCAGTAGAGGAGACCAGCCGCGGACTGAAATAACAAGAAGAGGGTGTAAAAACATGCAGAGTAGAGACTAGCTGAGTCCTCTCATAAAATAGGGCCCAGGACTACATAATAGTACACAAATTCCATAAATAAAGGTTGTAAAGCTTCACCTCACTAATCGTGTTTTTAAATCTGAAGTCATATTTTTCTACCTTCCGATTGTCTGCTTTACAGACAGCGAACACAAGTTTTTCAATTGTACATCAGAATGCAGGGATTCTGCCAGGATTTTTTAGTTTTGGGGAGGTGTAAAGTCAACATTGTGAGGGTATAAAAATAGAGTTTTCTGCCGATTTTTAACCTTAAAAAAAAAGTTGCGGATGTTCTCGAGAATTTGGGGGGTGCGACCCCCCAATTGTTGGGGTCTGGCAAACCCCCTGTCAGAATGCAGCAAAATATTCAGACTAAGAATCAAATTATGAGTGAATAAAGTAAACTTAGATACACTTTCTCTTAAATAACTTGTTTTGACAAAAAAAAAAAAACTTTTACATCACTTCAGAAATAAATATATCGCACCATCTTCTGTAAATTAAATTCATTTGAAATTTACGTGGTAACATGTACCGGTAACAAATTGTTGCGCGATAACCTTATTTGTAGTACCGTAACTTAAATAAAGTTGAACATTTACACACAATTATCAATACGTACACGATCTTTCTATGAGTTGTAATTGCTTTTCTTTTCCCTTGATGTTTAGCTATACGACCTTTACGTCGTTCAAGGACACAGTATGAGCTGCCTACATTGCTAGTCCGCCAGTTGAGCGAATTTACCAGTCACGACACAGGAAATTCCTTGCCAGAAGACTAGTAACAATTGTATTGATTATAACATTGCATCGTGAGAAAACATCCATTTTCTTCTCTTTTTTTCCATGTTTGATAAAGTCTCTGCAGAAATCTGACGAAAGAAAACATAAAAGCTTGCTTCGTTATGCTTGAGGATATGTAATGTTTCAAACATTTCATCAAGTCAGGAAATCCACACATCAGTGCAACTAATCAGTACTTCGAAACAAAACTGAAAGGAATCAGCAATACTGTTACTTCAAATTAGTCATTCAAATCTTTTTTCATGTATTCCGATGAATATTGATTTTTTTTTTCAAAAGAATGGGTCATTTTTAACACGTAAGGCCGGCTTTTCATCAAGGCGTTCGTTGCGTTCATAGAGGTTGCTTAAAATTCCCTACGATTATTAGGTCGGCTTTTCATGTTCGCAGTAGCTACGTGCTTCGTTTGCGATTTGACTGAATGGCCAATTGAAACACGTGTTTAATTACGTGTTCTACGTGTAACACGAGTTTCTATTGGCTACTCATAGAAATCGTAAAGCACGTAGCAATCGCCTGCAAGGAAAGCCGGCCTAAGACTTTCAGATGTAAGGCTAAGGTTAGCTTTTCATGTACGGGCTAGCCGCGTGTTTCGCTTGGGTTTTGGCTGAGGATACAATAAAATACGTGAACACGTAATTCTATTAGCTATTCAGTAATCTTAAACGAAGCACGCAGCTAGCACGAACATGAAAAGCCGGCCTAATGATCGTAGAGGATATGAAGCGACCGCTATGAACTGTCGGCTACATACAACTAGAGTCAATAAGTTCTCGGTTGTGTTTACTTTTTTGGGGGGCGGGTGCACATACCTGATAGCACGATCTTGTATGGCATATCCATTTTCAAGCTAATGTCTTTGGGCAACGATGCAATGTTGTCATTCATGGGCTGATTTCGAACGTATGGCCTCCGTCGTTGCGGTGATAACCTTCTCCTGACTGGAAACATCTCGCATCCAGAGAAAGTGACCGAACGGACAAAAATCGCAGGGGGCAAGGTCGGGGAAATATGAAGGATGAAAGAACAACTGCGCGAGAGATGTATCGGATCACTGTCGGAGCTTTGATTTATCGATGTATCGATGTTTCCTTGATTCACCAGCAATATCGATGTGTGATATCAAACTTAGAAATTAACACAGCTCTATGCCCTTGAACCACTGATATCACTTTCAACTCTCGAAACAATTTCTTAGTTTTTTTCTCATTGTACCAACCTAAAAAGAAAACTAGTTCTCCTGCGTTTAAAAAAAACAATAATAGTAATTATACAAATTCTATTTTCATGTTTTATTTCAGATCCGAACTTCAATTTCCTTTCTAGCCGCACTGTTTTAGTCAGACATTGTTACCTAATCAAATTCGCTTTTGAATACTTCCTTCCAGATTCTCCTAAAGGTATTCTTTTCTTTGTTTTTCAGTCCGATCAGGCAGCAAATCCAGCGTAAGGACTTCCGTTTTACACAGTTCATCAGGAGTGAGCTCTGGACTAAATTCTGGCTCTGCCTCGGGAAGCGATTCCCCAAGCACCGAGGAGAAAGGAGACTCTCCTATCAGCACTCCAACGCCAACACCATCCCATATACCCACACGCCCAAGACAGTTGAAACACAAGAAAGAACTTCAAAAACTGAATTCCGCTGGTAAGTGCAGAGTTTTCGATTATTCTGATGCAATGATTTTCTTGCACCCCATTACACCTACATTTCCTAAAATTTCAGTCCTCCCCTATGGGTTTCGTGAAACAACTCGATTCTTCTACTCAGAAACCTCTCACAGTAAACGTGTTATAAGTTAAATTCGAACGGAAGAAAATGCACAAACGTTTTTATAAATAAATTTAGAACGGACCCGATAACAGAACACGTGTATAATGAAAGCTTTTAAAAATTTGTTAAGTGGAGAAAACTAGCCGTATGTAATGGACATGCCAGCTTTAGAGGTACTAGATTTAAATTGGCCCAATAATCGAAATTGTAACGGTTCATGTTTTATTATCTATTCTTTTCTCTTCTTTTTCATTTATAACGTTATATGTTGCAATTATTGCATTTTTAAAATGGCATTTAATTAATTTTAGAAAAGAAAAGAAAAGTGAACTAAAACGAAATACTTTTCAATTCAACAAACTTAACGTCGAGCTTAAGATAAGAAAATGTATTACGTTTAAGCTTAAAATGTGTATAAAATTCCGATATCAGATAACAGCAAAATCGGTAATTTAACTTCAGTCTAACTTTCTAAACCCGAATGTACAACAACGAGGGTGATTCAGAAAGTAGTACCTCCAAGGTGATACCTTTATTTGTGTTTGATAGATATCACCGATGCAGGTATCAGTGGAAAGCTTGCAATGTCAGCTACAAACGGTTGCATCATTTTTCAACATAGTCTCCATTACGGGCAACACACTTGCGCCAACGCGAAACAAGGTTTTTCATTCCGTCGGCGAAGAACTGTGGTGGCTGCTGGCGACACCATTGCCGAACTGCTACTTCCACCTCCGCGTCACAACTGTAGCGTTGGCCCTTAAGGTGATCCTTAAGTTTGGGGAAGACCCAAAAGTCGCAGGGCGCAAGATCCGGACTATAGACAGGATGAGGAAGAATGTCCGTGAACCTCAGGCGCGCAGTGCTTCCTGAGTTTTGTGGCTTGTGTGGGGAAGAGCATTGTCGTGGTGAAGAATTGCCTGTTTATCTTTGCGAGTGCGTTGCAATCTGGCTCGCAGCCGCTTTAGGGTGTCAACGTAGCGATCTGAGTTTATTGTCTGACCGTTTCGCAGAAATTCAGTATGCACGACCCTATCCCAATCCCAAAAGAGGGTCAACAACACTTTGCCAGCAGATGGGACAACTTTGAATTTTTTGGCGTAGGAGAGGACGTGTGGCAGTACTCCATCGACTGACGCTTCGTTTCTGGGTCGTAATGGTATGTCCACGACTCGTCGCCAGTAACAGTTCTGCGAAGAAAGTCGTCACCTTCCTGTTCATATCGCAGGAGCAGCTGCTGACAGATTCTCTTCCTCGACTCTTTCATGTCAGGCGTCAGTTGCCGTGGTACCCAACGAGCGCACATCTTGTAACGCAGAAGGTCCTTAATGATGTGGTTCACTGAACCAATGGAAATGGCAAGCGTTGTTGCGATCTCGTGTTGCTTGATCCTGCGATTGCCCCGAATCAACTCGTCCACCTCATGTTGATGATTGTCATCAGAGGCCGTTGCGGGCCGTCCACTTCGGTGCTGATCATGGAGATTTGATGCGGCTGGATTTTGGTCTTTCACAGTCCTTGCCCACCTCCGCACAGTGCTGACGTCAATACAGACATCCCCGTAAACTGGAGTCACACGGCGATGAATGTTGCTGGGCGCACAACCTTCCGCAGTCAGAAATTCAATGACAGCCCGCTGTTTCAACCGGACGTCACCACTGGATGCCATGGATTGCTCCATTACTCTGGAACGAGAAGAGATAGAACGGTGAAACAAGTGACATTCTATAGCTTAAGCATCAGTGCATTAATGATAAACAGTTCAGAATGTTTGCAGTACTATTGACCAAGTAGTGGGCGTTACTAAGGCATTACTTTCTGAATTCCCCTCGTACTTTTGCCGTTTTTTTTTTGTAAAGTCAAAGTAGACGCCGCCGTAGGGAAAGAGTCCAAAAGATCCTGAGAAATATGTAGGCTAGATCTTGATTTATTTTTTTGTTTACTTATTTGATTACAGGAGATTATTTAATTTCTTGAAAGAATAAAGATTTCTTTTAAAAAAAAGCAAAAGGGCGTGTTAATCTTCTAAATACCTTAATTAGTTATGTTGTAGGGACAAAATGAAATGAAAAGATGTCACCAAATTCTTTTCCGTCCGCTAAATACGACGAAGTTGAATTAATCTTAATTTTTTTCCACACCTGCATGTACAGAAATGTGTTCTTACTGAAGAAAGCACATAATAACAACCAAAATTGTAAGAAAAAATTCTTTTTGTGACCTTGGACCTTCACTGACGATAGAAAGGTATTTTTTTAAGTAAGCGAACATTAAGTTTAGATGTCAAATGCCAAGGACCAAAGTAGAGAAAAACTGAGGAAAAGTTATTGGAGAATAAATCTATGTTAAAGAACAATGAATTCGGTTGTAAAGTATGAAGGAGTGGTCTAATATTCTCGTGGTTCACCCCACGGGCACTCATTTTGGTAGAAAAGGGAACGCGATCTAGTCAGTCACGGAGTATGAAGGACAACGAAACGTTCAACTTCCTAGTCACGAATAAAATATAGTAATTACAGTAATATAAATGTAATGTTAATACAAAACCTAATCTCAATAGAATTACTCTACAGAGATTTCAAATTCGTCTGCAAGGATTAAAACGTTTCTAAATTTGGAATTCACTAAAAGTATATCAAAATTATGTGAATAATTATTTATCCGGATATTGTTTAAGTAATTATTCAAATTATGGCATCATTGCATTAATCGGATATTCGTACATTCAAACAAAGAGACCTGCAAATTATCAAATAAAGGTAACCAAATAGTGTAGGACTTTCGTTCGTGTGACATTATTAAAATTATAAGTGACGCTATAATTCAGTTGTAATCAGATAAAAGAGTAATAGACATATAAACTGTTAATAGTTTGACTGTATCTATTTCGTTTCTAGGTTCGACAACTTAAAAAAGATCGAATCCTTAACTATAGTCTCATACGATGAGTTTTTTTTTAAATTAATGACGAATATTTTAATAAATTTCCATACGCTGATGATCTAATGTTGTTTGTATTTCGATAATTACTCTTTACTTGACAATTACGTACGCTGATGATCTAATGTTGCTTTTTTTTCGATAATTACTCTTTACTTGACATTTACGCCACCTGTTTATAAAGTTTTGTCGCCAGAATTCTTGGACAGAGAAAGTTACATCATTCTTGGAAGAGCCATTTCCTATTTGCTCAGTTGTTCTACTCTACTTTGGTTTAGTTGTCACCAGAACATGTTAGTATGACAATTCCTGCTTACCAGCTTTCTCCTCAATTGTTCCACAAGTGGTTAATAACACATACTTAAAAAGAACCTGTCCTGATGGTATCAAAAGTAAAAGACATTTGAAATGTTGACTCCACAAACGAAAGGGTATAAGTGTATTTTCGAATTTATTTGGAGATAATCTTTTACAGATGTGTTCAAATTATTAGAGACAGAATTAATTTTCCTTAAATTTTATTTTTTGTACCAATTTGTATTGGCATATGTTTTAAATTAATTACATTTACTGTTATTGACTTCGTTACTTATGTCACATATACTTTTCAACAGCAATATTTTTTTGGTATTGTTAGCTTGGTGGGAGGGCGCTCCATCATGCATAAGGTGAATGGGTCGACACTAAATCAGGCTACAATGTGTAGGAGTAGTTTCTTTTGAAGAACGTTTACCGTATGTCTTGCTGCATTATTTCCTCTACTATATAAAGGTTCCCAGGTCCGATGACAGACATTACACTCTAAGCCATGATTGACATCAAATGATTTACAGATTGCAACTTGAACATCTGCTCAGGTCAACACCAAACATATTTCGATCCCAGCGGCCGACCATCCTGACTGAGGTTTTTCCTTACTCACACTAGGCAAATGCCAGGATGGCACCTTCAACATAGGCCCTGGCCGACACCTTCCCGAATCCTTTCCCCTCCTCTATCGCAGCCTGAGCCTTAGATACCTAAAGACCATAAATAAATAAAAAAAACACATCGTTAGCATTCATAAGATATAGTGGAACATATTTTCTTGCATTCGTTAGAAGTCTTGTGTTTTAGTTCTTGTATCCACTGCAGGCGCTTCTTTACGTAAAGTATCCGACACCATGTAGAGACTTCTTTACCCTATATGGAATATTTTATCATTTCTTCCTTGGTCAGTGTGACCTTTAGCCCCCTAAGCAAAGAGCTCCCGTAACACTCCCAGGAGGAATTCCTGTACCAATTAAAAGTGGCTTTTCTGTTCCTCAAACCCAGAGTTTGGAGTTTTTTTTAAGCTAATTGGAGTACAGCTCGTGTTTTCCCCGACTCCTTCCACCACTGTTTTGCTGATTTGTTTGTTTCTCTCTCATTGCAATACCGATTCTTCGTATATATTTTTACATACATCGCTCTACAATGTCTTTGTGTTATCTTCCTTCCTTTAAAAGACCTTTCACAACTTCAACTTTACGAGGGAAAAGTATTTATGTCCTTTCACATTATGTCGTAATTACACAACTTTACAGAAAAATATAAATATACAAAGGAACACGTTAAAATCACTTTAAAATGATCAACTGAAAACTTTTTAACATTACGATTATCGTATCGCCGTACAACTGTAAAGAACAGTGAGTTGCACTGCTAACTTGTTGGCGTAAGAAACACAGTAGCTATACAATAACTCAAACATGATCTGCAGAACGCACCTCCAATGCTGCCATCTGCTGTTCAAGAGTGATACAACTACTCTAATTGTAATGCACACACGTGCAGGATAAAAATATTAGTAGTTTGACCGTAATATTAGACACTATAGGTCTTCGTAATTAGACACGAAAAAGAAACTGAAATTTTGTGGATTGAGTCTAATAATTTGAATACATCTGTACATGTAACCCGAAACATATGTGACATAAAATTGTCATATTTTTCCCCAAATAAATCTTGGACCTTAATGTGTCCATGTACAAAATATGGGAAGTTTGTGTCGCATAAGGTAAACGCACCAGTAGTGGACAGTGTACCAGTAATGGACACTTAAAGAGAAAAGTTGTAAAATACGATTTTCCTAACGGCGGTAATAATTTCACCTCCATGGGAAAATTTAATATAGTATGTTTTGGTACCACTGAATATTGTTTGCTCGTCATTGCTTTCATCTGATATAAATTTCTGACATGATGTTGAAGTTAAGTCCATGGTTGCACCTACTCTTCCATGCATTCTGTTAAGCAAGTGATTAAGGCGAGAGCCTTCGTTTTTTATTCATGGAATTACAATTACGATTACTTTCGTTGTTCTGCTCTATCATCCATTACGAAATGTCTTGGCTTCGAGTATTTAAATGCCCAAATCAATTATAACTTGGATCTGTTATGGAAAGTAGGGGGTGTACATTACCGGTACGGCAAAGTCAGTTTTTGTCCTACTTATGGACACTCACTATTCATTACTAGGTTGAAATCATAAAATCCTTGATTGATTTTTATTAACGTCCTAAGCGAGCTGGTGAGCTTCTAAGGACAAGACTTATAGTTTTGGTAAAGTGAGCTCCGAACCACTCCGTTCAGTAGCTCTCAGGAGAAATTGAACTCATAAACACGTGCACAGAAAATGAGCGCGCTAAACTCTTCGCAACTCTGAGGGCGAAATCATAATTCTGTTAGTTTGTTTTATTTCAACTTGGGAAAGATTATTTACTTTTCATGACCATAAGTTTGTCAGGAAATTATTTGGTCCCATTTTCTTTTCAATGATGGACGCAGGGATACCCAATAAAGAAATGATTTGTTTTGATATTGGACACTATTCGTGGCAAGTTAGAATTTGCATTTTTATGGCCACAAGTAATCTATGGCTCAGGCCGGGATAGGGTAGGGGAAAGGAAGTGGGAAGGACTCGGACAGGTCTAAGTTGAAGGTGCCATGAGGGCATTTGACTGTTATGACTAAGTGAAAACAAGCTTTGAAACCTCAGTAAGGATACTCGATAGCTGTTCTCGAACCCAGGACCTTCGGAATGATCACTCAGTGGAATTCTATGAAACAATCAGATAATCGAAGAATATTATTAAAGTGTTTCCTACTTATATTCGAAACATCAGCAATGATTATTTAAATTATTTTGAGTTATACAGTATGTCCATTACTGGAACATATAGGTTTTTCAATGTCCATCACTGGTACAAAAACAATGTTGGACAAAAAGCGTGATTTCCTCTCAAATAGTGTATGTTGATTAAAGTAATGGATACAAATCACTAGAGGAAATAATGGAGAATGCGTAACATTCTCATTTGACCAATACATATAAAATGTATTTGAGGTAAAAAATTATAAGGGTGAAAAGTGTCCTTAAAGTGTCCATTACTGGTGCGTTTACCTTATATTTCGGGTTATATATAAAAGAGTACCTCCAAATTTTTTATTCCAAAATTCACTTATATTCCTTGGCATTTAAATCCTCAAAACTAATTGTTCTACAGTATATACTGTCATCTTTATTTGTCGTCGATATATGATTTATGGAGGTGGCTCCATAGTCTAGTGATTTAGAATGTTGGACTCATGTCCGCGTGGTCCCACTTCTCGACGTCCACCCAGCGTCGTGAGGCAAACTGGGGAGTCACGTGAATAAAGACGTGACGGCCACGTGGTCTAGAAAGCCCCTGGTAGACCTGTTCGTGGTCAGGTAGCGCGCAGTGCTGACATAATTATGAAGCTGGAATAACATTGGTATTGGTACATGTAAATGCCTATGTTTATATGTACAGTCAACACCAAAATTTGAATGCACTCGTAAAATTTCTTCTCCGAGTAGCTTTTGAATGGATATACCAATTTCAATACAAATTTTTGTAACTTACAGAAGATCGCATTATGTTTATGTTACAAAAAACCGTACTCAAATCGGTCAATCCATTGCGAATTTATTCACAGAAAATAATTACCGACTGGGTACAAATATTTGGGGCTGACTGACTGTACATGTAACGGTAGAATCTGATCTGTATGCATTAATACTTACCTTTGATACAACACTGATATAATTTTAGCATACTTTCTTAAGTTTACGTTTTTTTTTAAATATTAAAAACGGCTGCGTTTTAATGGAATATAATGCTTAGTTTCAGCTTCATCGTCATCATCTGGTACAATCCCTTGCTGTCAGGGATGTAGACCACGAGCCTCCCTCCAAACAATGCCTCCTAGTAATGACCAGGAAGTGAGTATTCTACGAGCAGAAATGGAGAACCTCCGAGCCGAGTTGTCTCGTGCGAAGAACTCCGTCGCCACATTACAAGAAACTGAGAAAAGACTTAAAGAAAGGTAGGTTTATGTTTTAAGTAAGTACTCAGAACGAGATGTAGTTTGGTATTGTCAGTGTTCCTTGGTAAGTTACGTTAAAGTGCAAATAATAAAAATATTTAATTCAAAGAAATTAAAAAAAAAAACTCAATGAAATGAGAGTAACTTGATTTTGAATTTTTAACTTTTGAACGAAATGAACTCACTTTTCAGTTACTGGATTTTGCAAATAAGCAAATTTGTTTTAAAAGCAATTAGTGTTTGTTAATTTGAAGTAGTTTTGAAAATACATTTGCTCATACTTGGGATATCGTACTATGTATGCAAACATCGACACAAATAAGTTGACTTCTCTTTCTAATCTAGATAATTAAGTTGTGAAGACAGATGTCCAGAAAAACAACATTTATATTTTCATTTCGACATCCAATTTATATTTCTTTCTTTATCAACAATTATCAATTACTTTAAATTTCTAATTTCATGTTTTCCTCTCAAAAGAATAACAACTGTATGAAGTGATAATATTAGCATTGATTCTTCAATCTTAATTCGTTAGTCCGCAAAATATTTTTTCATCTTGCTGAAGACTTGTTCTTCCTTTCATCTCTTGACTCGTTTTGCAATCAGAATCAATCTATACACCCCTTACTTGAAACCACTAACCTATCCAGTCTTTTAGCACATATGTTGACGATACTGGATTTCTTCTCTGATCTCTTTTATTTACGTTAATACTGCGTTAGCAACAGACCATGCTACAAGAATATCTAAAATACGAGTTTAGTTTATTACGAACCTAAATGATTTAACATGTCTACACTTTATTATGATATTACAATATCCACAGCAGTGGCGGCTCGTGACACAAATAATAGGTGAAATACTACCGAAATTCATCAACACGTTCTTTACTAATCTTGTTTGTTAACATTAATCCTGGAATTTCTGGGCTTAGACAGGATACTGATAATGCCACTATCCGATCTTAGATGATATGGACTGACCTTCTGGTCCAATTAATACTTATTAATGCCTATTTGGTGAATACACATCAAAATAATAAGTGAAGTTGAACTTCACTAGCTACACCTGATGAGCCGCCACTGTATTCTCTATATCTGGTTAATGTTTATGATTCAATTTGAAAATAACGAAATGCAAGTTGGCATCAGTATTGTCGTACGTGTTGTTGAAATGCTTAATTCTTTCCAGAAGTATTCTTTATTTTATATTAATTGTGACGAAGATGTTAACTAAAAAAAATGACATTTTTTTATTAGCTCAAATTCAAAACTATGATAAAAATTTGGATGCCTTTTAATTGACACGATAGCTGTGGTGTAAAAAGTGCAAATATAACAGATAAAGTGTAAAAAAAAAAATCAAACACAACTTAGAATGACAAAAAAAAACATTAATAAATAATTCATTAATCAAGTTCAAACTCTAAATGCTTGCAATATCACTGTGCTTACTTAATGTTATTGATTGCTTTTCAACATATTCATTCATTTTGTGGAAAACAATAGAAATACTTCAGTCTTTTTTCAGTTATGTTAATTCAAAGGAACTTTTTCTTTCCAGCTTTCGACTGTGTTAAGTTAGCGAGGACACTTTTCAACTTGTGTAGTCTGGTTAACTATACCTGTATTATTATAATAGTATTTGATGCATGATTTTTTTAAATTTCTTTTTTAAAATCCCTTTTTTTTCCTTTGCTTTAAATAAGGTAAAGTTGAACGAATACAAACATCCCATAGTAGTACTAAGAAGAAAAATGTGCAGCTTAACGACATATCTATATTTAAAACATATTTTAGTATTCCATAAGTATTATTTCCATATGCACCGTTACAATTACTTCTTTGTAGAATAATTCTGTCAATTTCTTAAGTTATTGTGAGATTATAATTTAGGCTAAGGGATGAGATTATATATTTTTTTTTGTCAAATCCATAGGTAGACAAAAAATACTGATATTGAAGTTTTAGTAATGAAGTTGCATATCTTTTTCATCTCTGTTTTTGATGAGAACACCCTAATATATTCTGAAATTCTATTTTTTTATCATTTCTAAACAGATATAATAATTGACAAAAGTACAGAGCTCATAACGTTTAACAGATTATTATTGACGGTTTACACAGATAATAATGGCAATACATATCCGTTTTGTTAGTTATTTTATATTTGTAAGGATTTTCAGACAGCACAGGATGTTTTTGTCCATAATGTATGAATAATAATAATAACAAATATATATTACAGCACTTTCCTTACGAATTATCGGTTACCTCACTTTTAGTGAAATTAAAACATCGTCCTAGCTTACAGCTTCTTATAGAATTGATTCTCAAGGAGCAAGTTAGAAAAAAAATGATGTAGTTCTTATTTTTTTATAATAAATTCAATGAAGTTCTGAACGTTATAAACATTGCGATCATGAAACTATCTTCCCTAATATTTTGTTTCTACTTCTTAGAATTTGAAACAAAATTGTATTAAAAGTTTACGGCGAATAAACAATATAAGAACAGAGTAAACATTTCATAAACATAAACATAATCAAAAACATAAACATCATAAACATAAACATAAGACATCATAAACATCATAAACATCATAAACATAAACATCATAAACATAAACATCATAAACATAAAACATCATAAACATAAACATCATAAACATAAACATAAACATAAACACAATAAACATTAAAACAGAACAGAAAAACTGTGAAATTGTGTGAACTATTTATTTTTTCATACCTAGAATTCCGTAGATAAAATACGTCACTGTAGCACAGCGAACTACAAGAAGATCGGAACAACAAATGTTAAAAGTTGTTCCGATACCGGTTCTTCATTTTCTTAACCTGTGCTGTTTCTTTTAATTGAGATCCTTGTGATGATGATTCACAAGAGTTAGGAGGGTATAATTCATCAATCTACCAAGGAGATATATACAATAATAATATGTACTGTACTGTAATTTCATAGTGTTTAAATCCTAAGAAATGGATATTTGTGCACAACGAAAAATTTGGTTTCGTAAAATTTCTTCACTCACTTTCCTTCTGTACTGTTGTCATTGTTTACTTCACTTTTTTGTTTCTTTTCTTTCTTTCTAATGACTTAAGTAAGTTATCGTACTTTGTGTTTTAATATTCAAAATAATTCCCAGAAATTTTCTTCTTAAAACTGCACAAAATCTACTCGAAGCATGAATTAAACGTAAAATAACAGTACCGTGATCCGTATGATCACAGTTGCATATTTGACAGAGGCGGTTCGCTAAAAGTAGTTAGTGATGTTCCACTTTGCTTATTTTATTATGCAACGCATATCTAAGAAATTTTCGTATCCATTTAATCGATGGAAGCCAAAGCAAACATCGTGAGAAAGCCAATGAAGGTTCGAAGTATTTGAAACCAATCCGGTAAGATTATCAGCGCTGTGTTACATCCAAAAGAGGTATTATGAGTATTCCAGCTAAGCCAAGAAATCCAGGATAATAATTAATAAACAGGGTTTACCGGTATGTTTCGGAAGCACTCTTTAACATTTATCATATAGTACCTTTTTTTGCATTATGTAGTCAGTATGTCTACGAGAATTGTATCTGACTTGTAGTAAACGATGTTTGTAGCCTCTTTTGAAATAGTTTCACTTATCTTTTATTATCAGAAAAGAGGGAAAAAAGATAGAACTAATTATTTATGAGATGGAACGAAAGGAACTTTTGTGTAGGAAGAAGTAAGGAATAAAATAAATTGCATGAAACAACAAGTGTGGAAATATCTGCCATTTTTGAATACATAATGTCTTTTAGGAAATGCATATTCTCTTTCAGGACTGGAATACGAGTAGTCAGTAAATGGCGAGCTAGAATTTTTCTAGCTAATACCACTAAGTCTTGCTGAATTTTTAAACTTAGGAAAAGTTTGAACACAAACAGGGAATTTTCAAAATTATTATCACTGATACGTAGTTGAAAAGTATATCGTAAGCTTCTAGTGTTTCAGTATATTGTATCAAGTTCAGAAGCGAGAAAGTTCGTTCTTCTGTAATATAATATACTTCAAGGGACATTCAACAAAAATAATATTTTATACGGAAGCACCATTTTTAGTATTTCTTTCATGTTGGCCCAGGTTTAACCTAGAATATAAAATAAATATAAAAATACATAATACGGAATTACACTTGAAAATTTTTGGGGAAAGGTTCTGGAAATCTAGGACTTCTGAGACAGTCACTGCTTATCCGGTAGCAGGTCTCATTAAACAGTGTTCGATTTGTGCAATTTCCAGAGAGGGCGAAGAATTAGTGACATGGTATTTTGGGATCGTTCATATTCCAGATTAGAAGTATATATGTGTAAACAGAGTCAGGGAAGATTTTCGCAGAGAGGGAGAAATCTCAACCATCCCTAGCTACAAATCGAACACTGTAATTTAGTAAACATTTTATTACAACTGTTCACATGTGTGACATTTCGGTAAAGTCTTCACTCCCTCGGACTGACATAATTACTAGAAGGCTTTCGGTGAATTGTAGAAAACGTCCACTAGTTGTTATTTTAAGATATCGTCACAACTTTATTTTTAAATACAAAAATTAATTAATAGACGTGCTGAATATAAAACTCATAGAACTTAAGTTAAACTTACTGTGTGTTATAATCTTTTTAACTGTATAACTTCCACTTTCAGACTAGCAGCACAAGCCCAGAAGAATCTAGAGCTAAATGGTTGCCATTTTGAAAATGTTGGTATGGGTGAGAAACGCCCCACCGCTCTTGTGCGGCGATACGGTAACTTGTATGCTCAGGCTCGTGTGGACACTTTAGATGCTTTGGACAATTTGCCCGAGTTAAAGGATGCCGAGGAACTTAAGTCTAAAATTTTGTTTTCAGTTGTTGTGGTGAGTGACGCATTCAGTATCCGTTTCTTCTGGCGCTTTCGTAGTTCTTCAGTCACTTTTATACTTTCCATACATTTCCTTTATCAACTTTCATTTCTTTTCTTATATCATCTTCATTTATCTGTATCTTTTAGGTTTCCTTAGTGCAAATGCTTTACTTGTACATATTCAGTATATTTAATTTAGAAATACTTTTCAAAATCACATTCAACCCGCATTAATATTTTATATTCTTTTATTTGATTTTAATCTTCCTTTTCTTCTTTAGTGAGTAGTAAATAATTGGTTCACTGAAATGAGCATGTGTAAAACTAGATTATAAACTTCAGCGGTTTTCAACTGTGTGGTTGGATACCTAACAGCTATTTTCGTTAGTTTCCTGTACTTTCTTTTTATCAGTGATGCTATATAATTTGTAACGAAATAAAACTAGCAATTATCCTCAGTTTTCGGTACTTTGTTTTATCTGTGGTACTGTATAATTTTTAACGAAATAAAACCAGCAATTATCGTTAGTATCCGGTACTTTGTTTTTATCAGTGATACTATGTAATTTCTAATGAAATAAAAGCAGACATTATCGTTAGTATCTGGTACTTTGTTTTTATCAATGGTACTATGTAATTTTTAACGAAATAAAACCAGCAATTATCATTAGTCTCATGTACTTTGTTTTTATCAGTGATACTATATAATTTTTAACGAAATAAAAGCAGCAATTACTGTTAGTATCAGGTAC